>JACEIK010001585.1:161357-175190 GCA_018107945.1 Datura stramonium | reverse complement strand
GTATTCAATTAATGACTTGACTAGGATTGTGTTCCCCAAGATTTCATAACCACAAGGCTTATACACTAGTGATCTATTTCGGTGTTTAACATGCAATATTTATAAGTTAGGTTCACCTAAATAGTTGGTCCCTTATCTAGATGATTATCACCACACAACTTAGTCCGTATACGTGTGTACTTTAGTTGACTCTTACCCTTAATATTGGATTAGCTATCCCCGGACAAGTTCAAGATATTAGATGAGGGTTGATAGCCTCAAATCTCCGTTGTTAATTCCTTTTCCCATTCTTTACCTCCTTGGTCTGATAAGTAAGAATAAGGCAAGCCCTAACGTTTGCAACTGTCAAGAATCAATCAAAATGAAGGAAAAAAGAATACATGCATAAAACCCCGTTCAAGAATCACTAAATGTTTTTCCTATGTGTGTTAATTCATCTTGGTTCCCACAAACCTAGTTTATGGGTTTAGCTACTCATACTTGTATTATCACAATCACAAATTATTGAATAAATCATAACTGCAACTTACAAATTATTGTAGAAGAAAAACCACGTAGATTGAATAAAAACTCCACAATAGATGAATAAACTCCAATGCTTCTTTTGTTTCTTTAATCAAGAAAATTGATCAATACCAAAGTTCTAGTTGAAAACTAAATAAATCGGCTCTCTCAATTACTCTATAACTGTAGAAAAATCCGTCTGTCAAAAATAAACCTAACATGTGTATTTATAGTTTCAAGAAATCTTTTTCCTAATTAAAACTGGAAACCAGGTCGGCAGTGGCAACGGGCTTGGTGACGATTCGTTTGGCCCTCTGACGAGTCGTTCCTTGCTTAAAATAGTCGTCCTCAGTAACGTGTCCAGTTGTGGCAATGGGTCACCTAATGACTCATCGTGCATAAGAACGAGTCATTAGTTCCCTCGTGGTCTCATTCCTCTAAAAGTCCAGTGCACCTTACGGTTGGTCCCAGTGATCTGCCAATGAGTCGTTCCTGCATGTGATGACTTGTTATGTCTGTCATCAACTACACTGGCCACTTTGTTAAGATTTCCTTTCTCATCCTTCATGGTTTACCTCACGACTCGTTACCAGGTGTAACGAGTCATTTCCTCAATTCATCAGGTACACTTTCTTGCATCTTCAAAAATCCATCTTTTGCCCACGCCTTAAGCAATGAATCGTGCCTCCTGCCAACGACTCGTGAAGTGCCTGACAGTCACCTTTTCAGTTGTTTTCAGCATTAATTCAACCAGTTCACTCCCAAAACCTATTTTCCTGCAACATTAAGCATAAAACAAATCATACCTATATAAACATACCCGGAATATGCATAATTTTTTAGTTTTAAGCGTCGAAAGTGCCGTAAAATCACGACACATCAATTGCCTCCATCCTTGAAACTGGTGCAAAGGTCTCTTCATAATCGATGCCTTCTTCTTGGTTATAGCCCCGGACCATCAAAAGGGATTTGTTCCTGGTGATTGTTCCCTGCTCATCAAGTTTATTTTGGAACACCCACTTTGTTTCAATTACAGCATGACCTATTGGTGGTGGTTTCAGGTGCCATACCTTTCTCCCTTCGAATTGGTTGAGCTCCTCTTGCATAGCCATTACCCAATCTGGATCCTGCAAGGCTTTAAAATAATTTTGAGGCTCAATATAAGATAAGAAGGTTGAGTAAGCACAAAAGTTTCTCACGGAGGCCTGGTTTGAATCCCCTTGTTAAGATCAATTATTATTAGATCAAGGGGATTAAAACTTTGGTGCTTCCAGGGCCTCAAAACCATTCTTATGGATTGTCATTTTGTGTTTCTGGAACAGGCCAAGATTATGTTCCTTCCTCTGTTCCTTCTTTTGAACTTATCACTGTCTCAGGGACTGTTCCCCCTGAATTTTCCAGTTCTTGCCTTGGTTCTAAGGGAATGTTCAAGGAGTTTTTTCCCAAGAACGTTCCTTCATTTAGGGCTAGAGCACTTACTTGTTCGGTTGAAGATAGAACAAGTCCTATTTCATGTTGCTCATCCTCGTTTTCTTGCAAATTTGTCTCAACAAAAAGGTTAGACTCATGAAAAATAACATGAATGTTTTCTTGTACACACTTTGTCCTTTTATTGAACACTTTATAAGCCTTTCTATTTGAGGAGTATCCAAGGAACACTCCTTCATCACTTCTTGCATCAAACTTTCCTAAGACAGTTTTTCCATTATTGTGAACAAAAAATTTGCTACCAAAGGTTCGCAAGTGTTTGATACTCGATTTTCTGCCTTTAAGAAGTTCATAAGGAGTTTTATCAAGAAGCCATCTAATCATGCATCTGTTAATATTATAACAAGCCGTATTTACTAGTTCAACCAAAAAACACTTAGGAAGTCCACTAGTGATAAGCATTGTTCATGCCATATCTTCTAGTGTTCTATTTTTTCGTTCCACAACCCCATTTTGTTGGGGAGTTCTTGGGGCTGCAAAATTATGATTAATTCCATACTTGAAACAGAAAGCAAAAATTTGGCATTCTCAAACTCAATTCCATGATTAGATCGAATACTTATTACATCCAAACTAACAGTTCGTTGAATCCTTTTTGCAAACACTTTAAACATGTCTATTTCTTCATCCTTAGAGGATAGAAGCAGTGTCCATGTAAAGCGAGAGAAATCATCAACTATCACAAGAACAAATTTCTTACCTCCACGGCTAACTACTCGCATGGGCCCATAGAGATCCATGTGGAGTAATTCAAGTGGCTTGGAGCTACTTATTATCTTTTTGGACTTAAAAGATGATCTAATTTGTTTTTCTTTAGCACAAGCATCACACACCTTGTCATCTTTAAATTTTATTTCAGGAAGACAAGGACAATGTTTTTTGAAACAAGTTTATTGAGCAATGAAAGACTAACATAACCCAATCGTTTGTGCTATAGGAGAACATCATCATCTAGATCACTTAAGCAGGTTAATTCATTTTCAGAAAGCGACATGATACAAGCTTTATAAACATTACTATGTCTCTTTCCATTCAAGACAATTTCCCAAACTTGTTGTTAACGACTTTTCAATCAAAGGAAGTGAAGAACACTGTGTTCCCTCGATCACAAAGTTGAGAAATACTTAACAAGTTGGGTTTAAGCCCATCTACCAGATACACATTATCAATAGAGTGAGAGAGTGACTTACCGATCTTACCTATTCCCACAACTGTGCCTTTCTTTCCTCCATCAAAGGACACAGTTCCTCCGTTGAAGGCTGTTAGTGAGAGAAAAAGCTTTTTGTTACCTTTCATGTGCCTGGAACAACCGCTATCAAGATACCATTTTTTGTTGTTCTTTCTCACTTTAGCCTGCACACAATCAAAAGTTAGATTTGGAAACCCACACCAGTTTGGTTCCCTTTCTTTTGAAAACTTGAGAAATTAAATCTTTCCTAATCCATCTAACAGTGTTTCCATTTTTCTCAAGAGCTTTAATCCTAGTTAAACATTCATATCTAACATATCCGGTATGTCCACAATTGTTACACCCCGTAAGTTTCTAGCGTCTAGTCGGCCTATTCGCATGTTGGTTGAGAGTTTTAGAATGTCATATGTACAAGGAAAGGACCCGGGGAAAGGCCGAACGAGTGCCAAGTTGGGATTTCGCGAGAGGAGGCCGAACAAAGCTTCCCAGAGGGGCAAATTGGCACACAGCAGAATCAGTGCGTTAGCCAACGTGGAACGGAGCAGAATCAGCGCATTAGGCAATGTGCCACGTTGCCTTGTCTACTGCCTCAAGTATATAAGGGTCTTACACTTAGAAGTTAAGTTATAATTTATAAACCACGACCATCAGAGGATAGGGACGAATGAAAACATATAATTTTTCATCCAATTACGCTGCTAAATGCCGTCCAAATCCAAATTAGCTTCGGGTATCGAAGTATAAGGCTGCAATGAGCATTTTTACGGAATTAGTTTCATGAAATTCGCCCGGTGAATCGTCGTCCCGCCTAGACTATGTTGGTGGAATTGTTTCAAACTAGTGTCAATACGATCACGTGCCTAAAGTAAGTATTCTCCCTTCTAGATTCCTGAGAAATTATGAGTTTTTGATCGTCTTTTGATAAGTTGAAGTATAGTCAGTATATATACATATAAGTTATTGTTTTCTTCAAATATAGTAATGAAGTTAGCCCTATTCTTCCGTTAATATGATTACAGTTGGGAAGAACAGCTGAATACCAGCCGAACCTCGCTAGTTAATCGGTAAATAACGAACGAGGTATGTTGAGGCATTTTCTTTCAGCAAGTTAGTTTCCCCAGCATAGTAATCCAGTATGAATCCCAATAAAGTATGTAAGGAGTAAGTTATCATGTTTAGTTGTCATTGTTAGTTGAGACTCATTAATTGTATTGTTTTGGGCTGGATTATACATGTATAGCTTTCGTGACCGCCCCAGGGTTAATAGTTGTATCACCGCCCGCCAGGAGAGAGGATACGTCGCTCCAAGGAGAGGCATGCCATCCGCAAGGGACGAAGATGGGGATCCAGATCCTCATACTTCCATGGGTGGCCTTATACACACCCCCACCGAGCGTTTACGCCCGGGGTGTAGATATTAGGAGTCCTCCGGGCTCAGGCACAACTATAGTCAGGGGCCGAGAAGGCCCAGCTGCAGACCCAGAGGATTGGCGGGACGATTATAGCTGGTAGTTGATTCAATATGACCTAGATAGGGGTATATAGATTGAGGTGTACTCACTAGGGCTAATGGGGGCCTAGATGGGTTATTCTGTGCTGATTGTACCTTCCGGCTTACGGGATCTAGGTAAGGTTTATGCGTGCTTTAATTACTGATAGTTAGACAGTAGGACACCTCTTTTGTCAGGTATGACCCCTACCGTCCTTATCACAGTTATGCTTAGTCCTGATTTCACTACTTCAGTCATTCTTAGTCCGTTTCCTTTACTTCAGTTATTGTTAGTTCTATTTTCTTACTTTCAGTTATTTAAAGTTACTGCTTTACATACTCAGTACATGTGGTACTGACGCCCTCTTCTGGGGCACTGCATTACTTACCTGCAGGTATACATAGACGAGGAGCAGGTCCCTCGTAGTTTCAGTCAGCTTTACAGAGCCGTCAGCTCCCTTCTTCCGGAGCTTGTGTGATAGAGGTTTACTTCTTTTGTTTGTACAGTATGGGTAGGTCGGGGCCCTGTCCCGACCATCTTATTACTCCTAGAGTCTTGCAGATTGCATTACTTCCATGTTGTTAGATGATATCGGCCGTGTGGGGCCCATATGTGTTTTAGACTATGTGTGTTGGCCGTGTGGGGCCTTGTTTAGCTATTTATTGATGGCCTTGTCAGTCATAGATCAGTGTAGCATCGACTTTTACTTTCCAGTTATAACTATATATCATAGTGGCCTTGTCGGCCCGTATAGGACTCCCTATAATTATTTGTCTCTGGTTAGCTATTTATTTTTCACAGGTGGCTACAGGCCTTGTCGGCCGGGGGTTGTATTTACAGTCGCTATATAGCTCGTTGTTTTCATGATTCTAGAGTTAGAGTCAGTCCTGCACCAGAGGTGCTTAGGCTCAGTCAGCTCAGCAGTTTAGATCCTAGTAGGGCACCAGGTGCTAGTCATTCCTCCCAAGGTGGGGCGTGAAAAACCTTGTATCAGAGCAGTTCGTATCCCAGGAAGTCTGCAAGCCGTGCTAAGTAGAGTCTTGTCTATAGATGTGTTGTGCACCACATAATATAGGCAAGAGGCTGCAAGGCATGATAGGATGGTTACTCTTTCTTCTTATTCAGTCGTACTATAGAGCGGTATAGTATAGGGTTGAGTCCCTAAGCTCATTATACTCTTTTGATTGTAGAGAAATGTCGGACCAGCGACACCCTACGACAGGCAGGAGGCTAGATGTAGCAGCAGAAGAGGGCACCAGCAGGGTGCCCCAGCCTTGGTCAGAATCGGCCCAATATGAGGATGATACAGAGGTATCATCTCGACCTCCCCAGCAGTCTCCACCACGTCAGGAGCCACTTGGGACGGCGGGTGTGACGGCACCGCCTCCGGCAGTTTCTATACCCATACCATCCGACGCTGAGGTCAAGAGCGCGGTGGTTATGCTAGCACAGATGATGGCTGCTCAGCGCCAGTTAGTGCCATCTATAGTTGTAGAGTCATTAGGAGGGCCTGGTAGTTCGAGGGTCTGAGAGTTCCTAGCACTAAGTCCCCCGCAATTCACAGGGACAGATCAGACCGAGGATCCTCAGGACTTCTTAGACCAGATTCAGAGGATTTTCACAGTGATGCACCCACAGAGTCAGTTGAGTTGGCGGTATTCCGACTACGGGGCATCGCCGTACCAAAGCAACTCATTTTCTACCGGTCAAAACTACTGACTCAGTGGAGGATTATGCTAAATTATACATTTGGGAGCTAGTTCAGTTGCATGGAGTGCCCTTGTCCATCATATCAGATAGAGGTACTCAGTTTACCTTCCAGTTTTGGAGATCGTTTCAAAAGGGACTTGGTACTCAGGTCCAGCTTAGCACAACATTTCACTCGCAAACCTATGGTCAGGCGGAGCGCACTATTCAGACTCTCGATGACATGTTAAGAGCGTGTGTGATTGACTTCAAGGGTAGTTAGGATGATCATTTTCCTCTCATTGAGTTTGCGTATAACAAAAACTACCATTCTAGTATTCAGATGGCTCCATTTGAGGCTCTCTATGGGCGGAGATGTAGATCACCTATTGGTTGGTTTGAAGTCATTGAAGCTGCGATGATAGGTCTAAATTCAATCCATGAGGCCATGGAGAAAGTTCAACTCATAAGGGACAGATTGAAAACAACTAAAAGTTTCCAAAAGTCCTATGCAGATGCAAGAAGGAGAGAAATTGAGTTTGAAGTCGACGATTGGTGTTTCTAAAGGTGTCTCCCATGAAGGGAGTGATGAGGTTCGGAAAGAAGGAAAAACTCAGTCCCTGTTATGTTGGCCTGTACCAGATTGTGAAACGTGTTGGCAAGGTAGCATATGAGTTGGAGTTGCCTTCAAAATTAGCTTCTGTTCATCCAGTTTTTCATGTATCGCTCTTAAAGAAGTGTTCGGGTGATCCAGCTCTAGTTGTTCTGGTGGACAGTGTTGGTGTGAAGGACAACCTTAGTTATGAAGAGGTTTCGTTGGAGATATTGGATCGTCAGGTTTCGTTGGAGATATTGGATCGCCGGAGACACATAAGCATTCATATGGCACCATTCGAGGCTCTCTACGGGCGGAGATGTAGATCGCCCATCAGATGATTTGAGGTTGATGAGGCGGCAATGATAGGACCAGATTTGGTTCATGAGGCAATGGAGAAGGTTCAGTTGATATGAGATAGGTTTAAAACTGCCTAGAGTCACCAAAAGTCTTATGCAGATGTGAGAAGAAGAGAATTAGAATTTGAAGTCGATGACTAGGTATTTCTGAGGGTGTCTCCCATGAAGGGAGTGATGCGTTTTGGAAAGAAAGGGAAACTTAGTCCCCGCTATGTTTGGCCCTACCGGATTGTGAGAAGAGTTGGCAAGATGGCGTATGAATTGGAGTTGCCCTCGGAGTTATCTTCCGTGCATCCTGTGTTTCATGTATCTCTTTTGAAGAAGTGTTTGGGTGATCCAGCTCTAGTTGTTCCGGTGGACAGTGTTGGTGTGAAGGACAACCTTAGTTATGAAGAGGTTTCGTTGGAGATATTAGATCATCAGTTTCGTAAGCTAAGGAACAAAGAAGTAGTATAAGTAAAGGTTTTATGAAGGAATCAATATATTGAGGGAGCCACGTGGGAAGCTGAAGCAAATATGATAGCTAAATACCCGCATTTATTCCCTTCTGGCTTAGTTTCAGCTTGAGGTATCAGTTTCTTCCTTAATATTCTATTCAGTTTCATGTTCAGCTCATGTACCTCAGTTTCTTTCTCGTAAATGGATGTATGTGTGGTTCAGGATTTCAGTTCAGTCATGTAGTTCAAATCAGAGTCAGTCACTCTGTTAGTTTTCAACATGTATGGTTAGTATCTGAGTATGATGATTGCATTTCTCTGCGTTTTAGTATGTTTTCTAACATTCGAGTATGAATGTTCCCAAGGGGGAGATATTATAAAGCCCCAGAAACCCTAAGTTCAGACCCGGGAGTTTAAAACGGAGAAAATAAGATTTTCTGCACTAGGTCATAGGATGAGTCGTCTAGTGACCTGTCAGGATGACCACGAGTCGTTAAGTGAATCGTGGTGAGGAGTTTGACCTAGTTGAAAATTTTCAAGTTTGGAGTGGCCACGGGTGTGACCACGAGTTGTGGTCAACCCCATGATCCGTTAGGTCACCCATGGTCAAGAATGGTCGAAGGAAGAAGAGAAGCTGGCAGTGTTAGCAACGGGTCATCACCACGACTCGTTGGGTGCACCACGAGTCGTGGTGTCCCCCGTGATGACTCCTAGGTGAGTTTTTGCAGTGTACTTGATGGATGGAAGACCACGAGTCGTGACCAAGGGGACGAATCGTCCAGTCCCTCGATGGGTCTGGCAGTCTGTTTTTCCTTGTGAGTTTATTAAGGGTTTTTCCATAATTTTTATGTTCCTAAGGCCTAAACTACGTTGTTTTAATATCAGAATGGAGTGTTTTAACAAGGCTTAAATCATTCTAATCCTATCCTAATTCATGTATGCAAGTTTAGAAGTTGAGAGGTGATCAAGGCTAATTCTTCCACGTTCTTCCTCAAATTCTCATTGGGCTATCAAGAGAGTATGAAAAATCAGATCTTTTTATGTATGTAAGGTTATGAATGGGTGCAATTGTCCACACCCATGCCCAATTCCCTCTCAATTCATGATGTTCTAATTGATGATTCCATGGGATTTTTACCCAATGCATGAATTTCTAAGTTTTAATCATGGGTATGATCTAAGCATGTTTTGAATGATGAATTATGATTCATGGGCAGATTTTACAATGTTTTAAATTATAAATTATGTTTTCAAGTTTTCTGAACTATGATGCTCATCCATGAATATTCATGAATGTTGAGATCTATGAGATATATGTTCAAGTATGATGTAATGTTTATGAAGAAAGTATGATTTCAAAATACCCATGTTTATGTTCATGTTTTCAAAGTGAATCAAGTTGATTTCAAGCATGTTAAAGTATTGGGCAAGCCCATATGATTGAGTACGTTTTATGATTTTATGAATTAGCTTACCACATGGTTTTGGAGTCAAAACTCTCATTAGTTTCAGCTTGTGGTATGGTTTGAGCCAAGGCTCCTCGTGTTATGATTTCAGATTATGCATGTACATTATTATTCAGCTTCGTCACTAGATGACGGTCAGCTTCGTTGAAAAATGATGGAGAGCATATGCATGTTTTTGGGAGTAGTGTCTAGCACCGAGTAGGCTAAGGGTCAGTCAACCCTGTGCCTTAGAACTACGCGCCAATGTAGGTTTACTTATATATTTTGGGAGCTCATTTGGAGTTTCTCCCTGCACCCAAGGGGCCTTGAGCTTGATATCGATATCATGGTAGCCCTTAGCCCTGACAAGGCTTTTGGCGGATCTGCCCACCTGAGTGTGATAGTCGGGACCATGTAAGCTCAATCTTGGTAATGTCGATTATATGACGAGTCTCCCATTGTGTCACGCCCCGAGCCTACACCCTGGACGGGAAAAGATACTTGAATTCACGAGTGACCTCAAGTCAACCCCTGGTCTATCATACACTGGTATTCTGAGTAAATATGCACAACAAAAATTTGAAATAATACATAAAAGCATTAATTAAAAAAAATTAAAGACAGAACATAGAGATTTTAAATATCTGAAATAAAGTCCGGTCTGAAAGCCACTAACTGAGGAGTTGTTGGGGCAAGCCCCCAACTAACTCTAAGTCTAGTTGAAAACAATAAAGAAACTGAAATGAATAAAATGTGCCCTCGGAATATGAGGACTCACACTTTTGCTGCTGATAGAGAGACTCGAATGTAATGGCTGATGGTGCTGGGTCTGAGAACCTGCGGCTGTATCATGAAAGATACAACATAAAGTATGCGTCAGTACTTTGAATGTACTGAGTAAGTGAGAGACACATAAATAACATGAAAATACTAGTAACTAAACTGAAATGATATGAAATGACCAAATGAAAATATTGAAAACTGATACAAATGAAATATAACTGATATGGTCAAAAATGACCCTGGCTGATGGTCATAAACATGCCCTAAGTCTAAAATACTGAGTCTGAGATACTGCACTGAACTTATCTAAATTGAACTGGACTGAGAAATCTGAGAATGAGCTAAACTGAATAGTGGGAGAGTCTATAACCGACATATAACCACGTGAGCTAGACGTGGAGTCCGATGTATACACCCCATCGGTAGGACCCAATATACCTTGCCAGGGTATAAAGGCATGAACTGGGTGATTACAAAAGTCTAGAGCCATTCAGGGCAATAATATGTAACTGTAACCTATGCTGGCAACGTAGTTCTGGAAACCTGGGTGCACTGGAACCCCGGTCCGCTCGGTGCTAAGTTCTACTCCCAGTAGAAAACCTATACTGAACTACTAGGCTGATAGATCAAAATTGGGGTCCAAGACTAGTCAGGGACATATAACTGCAAGTACTCTGAGAGTCTTATTGGACCAGATTCTGAAACTGGGTTCTAGACTGGTTAGAGCTACTTATCTAGAAGCGTCGTAACCATCTAAGAATAAACTGAAATCTTAACTGGGGTCCTAAGGCAAGTTAGAGCTATATATCTGAAATGTCATGACTGCCTAGTGGACCAATAACTGAATTCTGATTCTGATATCTAGGAGTTACTACTGGCACCTTGAGAAATTCTATAGTCAAACTGATCAGCTGACATTATTCTAGTTAACCTGGAGGTTTGCTAAAATCTGACTGAGGCTAGACCGACAATTCTAAGTAATATAGAGTATATTAACTTCCTAACTGAATCTAACTATCATACAAGTAAATGAGTTTCTAACACATACAATTATTATAGGAGCCCTGACCTTGAAAGATACAAGCAATTTTTGAGAATTCAATACTATGAAGGATTCTAGTTTCTGACTTTTTCAAGAGCTAGGGATAAATTTCTAATTCACTATAACAAACATCATTTTAGTTACAAATGGGTGGAAAATAGCTACAGTTAATATAGGATAGGATTCCACTTGAATTAATCAAAGAACAATGACAATCTCTTCAAATTCGTAAACTCAGGGCTAGAACTGATAGTGAACACAAAGAGAGTTTTTAGGGGACGCAGGGGGAGAAAAATATCCTTGATGAATTCCCACATACCTGCAGTAGAATCCCTGGGGAAAATCCCTGAGAAGAACTGAGAAGAAATCAAACCCTTGCTCCTTCTCTGTGCTTCCTGTCGGAGTTTCTATGCACTGTTCTTGAGGGAAGTTGAGAGGAATGAATAAAAATGTCATTCTAACCTTTTAAATTCCCCCTATACAAACCCAAAATGACATGGTTTAGAGATTAAAAAGGTGGGAAATTACAAAAGTAACCCTGAAAGCTAAAATTGAAATCTGGCCGACAGGAACCAACGGGCCTCAAAACGGGTCGTTGATAGCAACGATGGCCTGTGGAATCTGGCCGTGGTTTCTAAGTTTAGAAACTAGGTTCACTGGAACAACCTATGGTAGGGTAAAATGGTTCGTTTAAACAAAGGACGACCTGTTGTAACCTCCCATTGGAAGAGGTAAGAAAATGGGGCATGGGGACAACGAGTGATAACAACGACTCATTGGTAGAACCAACGGGCCATTGTATCCACTCTTGGTTCACACTATTGGGTCTGGAACTGAACAAAGGTTGGTGGCAACATCTTGTTCGTAGAAATAATGGGTCGTTGTCCCCTTTTGTTGTCACAAGAAAAAGGTCCGGTAGACCTCTGAACTCAGGATTCAACGGACGAAAAGACGACCCATTGTTAGTATCAACGGTCGTCCTATGTCTCGTTGTTCCCCCTGGAAGAATTTTGCTATAACGCACGACCAGTTACAACAGTCCGTTGGTTCCACCAATGGTCCGTTGTGGGAGTCGTCTGAGATAGAAAAATTTCTGGTTTTCTCATGGTTTTTCATATAATGTCTGAATTTGGTCTAGAAAAGTTTTGGGGTGTTACAATATCTCCCCCTTGGGATCATTCGTCCTCGAATGAAGGCCAAAACTAGGAAAAGAGCTAATATTTCTAAAAGTGAGGCTATGACTGATTTGTGAAGGAGTAACTGACTCCGAACTAACCTAACCGTATTAATAGAGCTGATGGAACTAGAATAAATGTAGAAAATCTAAATAAGGATGAGGAGTACGGACCTGAGTAGAGTATTGAGAAGGGATTTAGTACCTGATACTGGAACTGAACTAGAAGAGAACAAGTGAGGGTATCTGGCCATCATGTCTACTTCTGCTTCCCATGTGGCTCCCTCAACTAGCTGATTCCTCTGCAAAACTTTCACTGAAGCGATTTCCTTATTTCTCAGCTTACGAACCAACGGTAAAGGATCTGAACTGGAACCTCTTCGTAAGAGTGATTATCCTTTATCTCCACATTATCCAATGGCACTACTAAAGTTGGATTGCCAATGCACTTCTTCAGTAGTAACACATGGAAGATTGGGTGCACGACTGCTAACTCTGAAGGTAACTCCAACTCGTAAGCTACCTTACCAATCCGCCTTAGAATCTTCTAGGGTCCCACATATCTTGAACTGAGTTTTCCTTTCTTCCCAAACCTCATCACCCCTTTCATGGGTGAAATTTTCAGGTAAACCCAATCATCCACAACGAACTCCAATTCACTTCTTCTCACATCTGCATAAGATTTCTGACAGCTCTGAGTTGTTTTCAACCTCTCTATAATGAGCTATACCTTCTGCATAGCTTCATGAACCGAGTCTGGTCCTATCAAGGTTGCTTCACCAACCTCAAAACACCCTATAGGGGATCTACACCGCCTACCATATAATGCCTCAAATGGGGCCATCTGAATGCTAGAGTGATAGCTGTTGTTGTATGCAAACTCGATAAGAGGAAAATGGTCATCCCAATTACCCTTAAAATTGATTGCACACACTCTTAGCATATCTTCTAAGGTTTGAATAGTCTTCTCAGATTGTCCATCTGTCTGCGGGTGAAAAGTTGTATTAAGCTTGATTTGGGTACCAAGTCCTTTTTGAAAAGACTTCCAGAAGTGAGAGGTGAATTGGGAACCTCTGTCTGAAATAATGGACAAGGGCACCCCAGGAAGTTTGACTAGCTCCCGAATATAAAGTCTAGAATAGTCCTCAACTGAATCTATAGTTTTAACTGGGAGGAAATGTGCTGACTTAGTCATCCGGTCCACTACTACCCAGATAGAGTCATGTTGTCGACGAGTCCGAGGTAGACCCGTAATGAAGTCCATGTTTATTTATTTCCACTTCCATGTGGGTATACTGATATCTTGAGTCATACCTCCCGATCTGTGGTGTTCCACCTTTACTTTCTGGCATTTTGGGCACTTAGCTACAAATTCAACAATATCTCTTTTCATGCCGTTCCACTAGTAAATATCCCGTAAATCACGAAATATCTTAGTAGCACAATAGTGAATGGAATATGTAGAACTATGCGCTTCAGCCAGTATCTGCTGTCTCAACTCACTGACATCCGATACACATAATCTATCCTGGTAACGGAGTACACCATCTCCCCCTTTGGAGAAAGCTTCTATTTCTTTTCTGAGAACTGCTTCCTTCATCTTAAGTAAGATGGGATCTTCATCCTGTCTGGACTTAACCT
>JACEIK010001585.1:88335-122021 GCA_018107945.1 Datura stramonium | reverse complement strand
CCTATTTATATGATTATCACCATGCAACTTGGTCCGTCTACGGGTGTATGCTTTACTAACCCTTACCCTTGATATCGGATTAGCTATTCCCGGACAAGGTCAGGCTATTATATGAGGGTTGATAGCCTCAAATCTCCGTTGTTAATCCCTTTTCCCATTCACTACCTCCTTGGTCCGATAAGTAAGAATAAGGAAATTCCTAACGTTTGCAACCGTTAAAAATCAATTAAAATGAAGGAAGAAACAATATGTGCATAAACTCCGTTCAAGGATTACTATGTATTTTACCTATGTGTGTTAATTTGTCATGGTTCCCACAACCCTAGTTGTGGTGGTTTTATCCTATCATGTTTATAAGTAAATTAATAGGATTCATAAATAAAAGCAAAAATTAATACTTACAACAATGATAGGAAGAAACTCACTTGATTATTGCTACAATAAAGAAGAACAATTCAACAATCGTCTCGAAGTTCCAAACGTAAGACACCAAACTTGTATCTAAAAACTTGAGACTTAAAACTCTAATCCTACTTGCAACCCTAGTCAGGGAAGCTTTATCCTATCATGTTTATAAGTAAATTAATAGGATTCATAAATAAAAGCAAAAATTAATACTTACAACAATGATAGGAAGAAACTCACTTGATTATTGCTACAATAAAGAAGAACACCAACAATCGCCTCGGTTCCAAACGTAAGACACCAAACTTGTATCTAAAAACTTGAGACTTAAAACTCTAATCCTACTTGTAGACTTTTGAACTTGAAACTTGATAGCTATTACATGAAAATAAAGGGGTATTTATAGTAGTAGATTTATGTTTTCCTTGTTCCTTGATGAATTTGGACTTGGGATTTAAATTTCCTCTTTCATAGTTGAAGTAGGAATTGATTATGGTCGCAAGTGACTTTGGTGCGTCGCCTTGTCAATGCCGTGGTCCTCCATGTCGCGCTGCCGCTTGTGGCAAAAAGTCACCTAACAACTCATTGTGTCATAAGCACGAAGTCGCAGCCCCTGTCTAACTCAAATTTTCGCTGCACCTACTAGCCGGTTTGATTCGTTAACGAGCCATTAGTCAACTAACGACTCATTAAGTTGCCTTTCATCTTCACTCGGTTACTTTGGCAATACTTTCTTTTCAAATTTTCACATCGACTTCACGACTGCTACTGCATGTAATGGGTCATTCCCTCAACCCGTCAGTTACACCGCTCTCGACTTCTTCTCAAACTTATAATTTCTCCACGCCGCCTTCTTTTCATCTTCATTACATAAGCCTCAAATACATTCAAATCCATCCTTTTTAGCCCTGAAAACATCTAATCACATGCGTTAGCTAATTTTCACAAATATATAACATAAACACATGCAAACACACACATACTTATTCTCAAAACATAGTAAAATACAGAAAAAAATATACCTATGAAGTGCGTGAGTACGCCCATTATCACAAAGATAATTCATGAAAGTAGAAAGCAAGAAATTGGACAAAAGCATGAAATTAAAAGAGGACTCGGGAGCTTTACCGTATGGGACGGTGCTCACAGATGGAACCGGCAAAACACAAAGAGCATAATGGACAGAGTGAAAGGTGCAATTCAAATCCAACGTGGGTCGCCACTCGCAACCTCCAAGGCTCCGGCCGGCTGCACCGGTTACCGCCCGCCAATGCGAGTGCAACGACATTCGCATGGGCACACAAAGTAACACCGCGGGATCGGCAAGTGAGGCCGCCAAGAGGGCAAAATCATCCAACACAAAAATTTGAGAAGTATTTTTAACCTATTTCGTACACTCTCTAGAAAGTACCAAGAATTGCATTCTAGATTTATAGAATTAGAGAGAGAAATATCGAATATCTTTTCTTTTTCTTCTTCCTCAAGGTATAAACCACCATTAAAGACAATTTTTAAGCTTATTTAATCTTAATGATGAATATTATGAAGTTGTTTATCAATATGCTTTTTTATTATTCACTTCATGAGTAGCTAGATATTTTTCGTGGGTATGTACATGATTGGGGATAAGATTGGATTGGGTAATGCATTTTTAATATTCTGATTACTCATTTTTATATAAATCGCTGTTTTCTCCCAAATTATAATCGAATTACCCATTGTTGCAAATGTGGGTCATGTCTACTTGTGTTTTTGCTTGAAAAAGAAAAATTGAATATGGGTGAGAAAGTAATGGTGGGAAATCAAGTCTTTAGTACACGGGTGTTTGGATAGAGATAAACCAAACCCATAATCATGCACTCATTAGAGATTTGAGTCTAGAAATAACTCGACCTTGCCTAAGCTATAGCGGATTAATTGATTGAGGCCTGGGGTTTGAGAAAAATCAAGAATAAAGATCACCCAATTGGTTGAAAAACATCAGGTGTCATTTATCCACATTTATTTTTTCTTATGAGTAATTATTTAATTTTCTAGTTAATCCTAATCCAATCGAACCCCCATCAATAGCATACTCCTAGAAATTTCACTTTTAATTTTAAATAAGAATTTAATGGTTAATTTTGAAATTATAAATTTTAAATTCAAATTATGAATCCTACTTTCTTTTCCCAATATTTTATTTTTATTTTCAAATGCATGGATGCAATTTAGTTCAAGTCAATAGACAACTTTTGGTTTATTCAATCACTATTCCCTGTGGATTCAACCCCGACTCTTAATTGGATATTTGTGATGATTATTTAGACTTCCTCCTTGTGAGGAGTGGATTTGAACGTTATCAACGCCGACAATTTCAAATCTCGTGTGCACACACCAAATTAAAAATTATATCTTGATGCATCGCCGAAATCACAATCTACTTGATGTCTCAAAACTAAACTTCTCAATCTAGACATATCTCAATTAAGATTTTAAAACCATTGAGAAAGTCCCAAATATTATATACATACATACATACAACACACACACACACACACACACACACATATATATATATATTTGAAATTGTCTTTGAATATTGGCAAACTAACAACTCCAAATTTACCTACATAGTGGTTTTAAATCTCTAACTCAAAGGCTTTGCAAACCTGAAGACTATGACTTGCGGATTTGACAACTTGCTAGAAATGTAGTCATCTTGTTTAGAAAACCGATTTTTTGTTTTAAATTTCACCCTTATATTGAACCATCAAGGTTTGATGAAAGTTCAAAGTTGAAAAGAAATAACCCCTCTAAATGTGATTTTTATGTGTTGTTCAGGTGAATTTTATCTCATCACCTTTCTCTTGAACATCACTTGGAGTGATATATCTTTCTAAACTCATGAGACTAAACTTAGAATAAAACTCTAAGTTGTCTATGTACTTCAGTAAAGAGGATCAAGTCATTCCGTAGTTCATAAAGAGTGAGTTTTTTTTGGTGTCCTCAACTTTTACCTAGACGCTCTTGCGAGGTTTTCAATCTAGTGGACCTTTTGCATCCTAACTTTTTCCTAGCCACCTCTTGTGAGATTTTCAACCTAGCGGAGTTTTTTTTTTTTTGGAGTTGTTACGCTATACTCTTGTAGGCCAGAGTGACATGCGCCATGCTCGTGACTTAATGAGCGTCATCTCACTTCACAAGGATAATACCCTTTTCAAGAACTCAGGACCAATCCTCATGCCATCTGCCAACAAGCTTGTAAGCGACACTCCTAAATATGCTTCTTTTGTATGACATACCATTCATTTCACTTTGCAATTTTCCTAGATTTATGAGAAGTGATGATAGGCTCTACTACCGGGACTTGATCTCCTACTTAGAAGCATCTCAAGCGAACTTTTTTGTTGAAAGAATGAGATAGAAGAGCTTGATAGAATTCCAAATTTTATCGGGCCTCCGCATTTTCTCTCATCAAGCGCTTTCCAACTCTACAAGCTGTACTGGAGCATTTTCTTTCTTCGGTGAGCCCTTCTTGAATAGCAAGCCTTAAAGAAGGTATTTAGCGTCAGTGGTAGGACCGCTTCAACTCCATAAGCAAGCGAGTATGGCGCCTCTTGTGTTGGTGTGCGGTGAGTTATCCTATATGCCCACAAAGCTTCCATCCGGCTCATGCCCAATAAATTCCTCTTCCATCTCGTTCATGCCAATATCATTTGGACTTGGAGATGACCTTTTTCAATAAGTTGCACAAGGTCTATTGACAAGCCAACTAGACCATTGGTGGTAGCATAATAAGTAGAAGATTTATGTTGCTTGAAACCAAAAAGCTCACATATTTTATTCATCAACTTGTTGTCAAATGGCTTGTCGTTGTCTGTTATTATATAACGAGGAATGCCAAAATAGTAGATGATATCGACTGTGATGAATTCACAACATTCTCTTTCTTTACCTCTTTAAGAGCAACAACTTCAACCCATTTGGAAAAGTAATATGTTGCGCCTAAGATGTACGTGGTGTCTCCACCGTAAGATTTCTAAATGGATCAATGACATCTAATCCCCATGCATCAAATGGACAAGATGCGATGGCTCCGGTAACACTTCTAGCGGTCAGATGTGAGAAATTTTGCATAAAAGTTGCAAGCTTTGCACCTTAGACGTAGTCCAAGCAATGCTTCATTACTTGCAAGTATATATCCCATCCTTTTTATGTGCGGGAGCTTCAATCCGTGATTGATGTGATCCACATACTCATGAATGTGTTTCTTGTAAAGCTTGGCTATTTCTTCCTCACCCAAATATCGCAAAGAGTACCCTCAAATTATCTTCGTAAATGTATCTCAGAGTAAAGGAAAGCAGGGTGAACATCGTCGATTTTTAGTCCTTCTTTCTGAATTTTTCTCGGCATTCCATAATACAAATAGTCAATAATGGATTACGCCATTCCTCCCTACACCACTTCAAAGACAATGACGATATGCTCAAACTTATTTCCATACATTCATCCTCACCCGCGGGCGTACTACCCATTTTTTGGCAGATAGTAATCTTGTGCTTGATCCGACGTAGTTAGTGTTGAGCTAGAGTAGCCACGATCGTCTTTCTTATTTCCTTCCTGCACGTTTGGAGGGTCACATCCTCAAGCCATCCTATCAACTTCTCGAGCATAACCAATAGGCATAATTGTGCTTCTCACCTTATAGCTTCCCAAGAGTTGATTGATCACCAACTTGAGAGTCACCAAAGACTTGCAATTGCAATTACCATGTCAACTACCATTCCCAAGACCAAGTATTAATGCTCGATATTCACCCATTACTGTTGGAGAAACATTATACCATTCCTTAAATGAGTATGGTGTAATCCCTCTCTTTGTGAAAGGAAAACACTACTCCAACAATTCGCCCCACCACTATGTGTAGCACTATCGTGCCATCTTCCAAGGAGGTTGAATTTATACAACCATTGCATCTTCATCGTGCAAGCCATCGCTAGCTTTCTAATCATCGACATTGGGTGATCTCGCGAGGGACGTACAAAATCTCAAATTATTGAAACTACAGGTACCATCTTGCTAATCGATCAATGACTAGTTTTGGCATCACAAACTTGATGCAATTTGCTCTAGAAATGAGGTGAACAATGTGAGCTTGAAAGAAGTGCTTCAATTTTTGGATTGAGAATACTAACACCAAGCAAAACTTCTCACTGGCTTAATAATTCAACCTTGGCGTCATCATTCACATAAGAAATAAAGTGGAGTTTTCCCTTCATTATTCTTTCGGGCCAATAGCACTCAAACGCATCTTTCTTTGTGTTGAAATGTATAATATCAATGTATTTCCCGTATTTGAAAGCCGCTAGAATCGGAGGCTTATTAAATATGATTCGATGCTCTTATAAGCATTAGCGCAAGCTTGGTCCCACTAAAAGAACCCTTTTTCACGAGATAACTAAATGATTGGCATCTTCTAGCTAGGTTTGAGATGAATTCCTAAGATACGCTAGCTTTCCTTGAAGGCTTTATGTTCATGGATATTCCGAGGCTCAGGAATCTTCAAAATTGCATCAACTTTAGCCGATCAATTTTAATTAACCTATGTCACAATGAAACCAAGAAACTTTCCAAAAGTAATCAAGGCATATTTCAAATGTGTTCATTCTCGATTTGATATCTTCGAAGCAACTCGAACACCATTCTCAAGTCTTGCAAGTGGTCATTTCGCTTTCTTAACTTTACCATCAAATCATCAACATAACATTCAACATTTTTGTGGAGCAAGTCATCAAAGATATTCTTCATAGCCCTTGATATGGCACCAACATTCTTAATCCAAAGGAATTACTTTGTAGCAATAAATGCCCTCGGTGTACAAAATGCAATAATTTCACCCCTTGGTGCCATGCGAATTTGGTTATACCGATGAACCATCCATGACATTGCCGCAAATCCGCGGTAACATCAATCATCAATTCCTAGATGGGGATCGAAAATTCATCTTTAGGACATACGTTATTGAGATCCCTAAAGTCAACACACACTGCACTTAGCCATTCTTCTTCCTCACGGGAACGTATAGTTGAAACTATGTGGGTATTTAACTTGAAAAACAAATCCAACTTCAATGAGTTTGTTAACTTCATTTTCACTAAAGGAACCAAGTTTGGCTCGAGGCATCTTTCATCCTCGCAACAGATGATCGCCGTTTCACGACAAGTTGGTGGATCGCTACTTTGGGATCCAACCCGTGTATTCCCTATAGCTCCAAGAAAACACACATTCCGTATTCTCTCGAGTATATCCATGAGCAATTTCTTCATCAACCGTGAGGGAAGCACTTAGATAGTTTGGCTCGGGATCTTCATCGCTGCCAATTAACTTTCTTAAGAGAGTCTACTATGGCCTTCACTCCTTCATCAAGCTTGAGGAGCATCTCCAAAGACGTTATCCTCCCGAAGATCATTATCATTGACCGTTATGTGATAACACCGTGATGACATCCTCTAGCTTCTCGTCAACCTCCATTTGAGATGAGGTATCATGCTCACTTTGTGAATTTCTATAGACATGAAGAGCTTCACACTTTCTTTTCATTCGTTGTCATGCCCATTTTTCGCGAAAAGCTGGGACTCAACACGTGCCAACTCTTTTAGGGATTGATTAGAAAGAGAGTCGTCACTCCAACGAATTATGGTGCGTTAGGGCACCGTTCTATGCTTAAAATATGTTTAACTAACTCAGTCATGAGCCGGTAGGTTCAAATACCTCGAAGAAAGGTATAAAGAACCTTTCGAAAGTTCACAATATAGGCCCCTTCTCAATATTTATGCGATATTGACTAAGTAATCAAAAATGGTCAATTATTATTAAATCTAAGAATAACTAAGTGATTAAAATAAAATCATTTTTCGAGATGAATAATTAACTTGAACGTAAATTAAGTTAATCAATTAGTTAATGAAAAACTAAAATAATAGATACGCAAAATCATTTATTATATAAGCAACGAAATAAAATTAGACATTTAAAACATAAGAAGATAAGTTATGCATAAACTAAATTATCTAAGGTGACACTAGGTGACAAAATATGATTTACATGAAAACTAAACCTAAATTCAACCTTATTTCAAAATAAATAAAAGTTAAGAGTAAACTAAGTTGTTTTAACATAATACTACACAAATATCTACATCTTAATATAAATAAACGAACTAAATATGGTAAACTAATAAGAACACGCTAACTATTTTTTATTTTTCAGAATTCAACAATATAGGAAACCTTAATTATCCCAAAAAAAAAAAAAAAAAAGACAAGAAAATTATAATTTATAAATACCAAAAAAAAACAAAACACCAATTAACAACTTAAAGTAATATAATTGAAATTGAAATTTTTAAAATTTAAAAAATATTTGTTGCTTTATAGGGATGACAACATTATATTATGAATCGTGACCTTCAACCTTAGCAACAAATTAGTTTGAGGTCGGTCTTAGATTGAAATATAATATAATAATATATTTCTAAGCGAGGATTTACCTTTTGAACATAAGCACATAAGACATTTCTACATATAAATACACATAAATTCTTTTTCTTTTCAAAACACTCCTGCTGATGTTACTCTGGAGAAAAAGGTCAGCTTAGTTTAATATTCGAAATTAGACCTTTGTAATTCATATTTTTTCAATAACTATATATTAAAGGATAAACATTTATATAATTAATAAAAAATAACACACTACCCTATCAAGTAGAGATACATAGACCAGACGCGGGTTTTAATAAAATAAATATAAATAAATAAATAAGCTTGTAATAAGTAAATAAAATATAAACCCGTGGGAACTTGAAAAAATTTTAAACAACCGACAATGTACTTCAACCCCTTTAACATCCCTTTTCACTATCTACCAATTTTTATTACAATATTACAACATAATGAAATGATAAAATACCGAAGAATAAATAATATCATATTTGACTAGCTCTAACAACACTTTCCATTCTTTTCAGCCCAAACCCGAAACGACTCATCAATATATATGAACCAAAGTCAAGGGAATACCGTTTAATAAACTAAACAAACACAAATACATATTTGTATATAAACACAAGCAAATAAAGAATCAATAATATAACAACTATGATAAATTCAAAGATTGACACTTTTCATGTAGATATAAGAAGAATTGGCTAAACTAAAAATCAAATAAGCATATGCATTAAATGTACGACAATGATTAAACTAGTAAAATGAATATAAGTAGCATAGTTTGGATGGACTAATCGCGACGTAATAAATTAAGAATAAGACGCAATCTACTTGAGTATTAAAGAAGAGAGAAAAAATAATATTGCTAGAAGGTTGGTAGCATTTGAAATGTTAAAAAAAAAAAAGAGTAGAGTCTTATTCCTAAAGAAAATATATGGGTTTTTAAAACGATATTACTAGAGAATTAGCGTGTTGTCATCCGCAGAAAAGAAGAGGAGAGCATGCCTATATAGTCAAAACCAAGAGGGGTTAAAGAAAAGGAGATATTCAAGAAATCAATAAAGTCAAGTTAAGGAAAGGGACAATCACTTATAGGGATCCTTGCCTTAATTAACAAATGAAATCACTAAGTGTAAGACTGTTACACCCCGTAAAATTTCCGACACGTAGATGGCCTATTCGCATGTTGGAGCAAGAGTTTTTTGAATGCCATACATGCTAGAAAAGGCCGTGGGAAAGACCCGCATAAGAAACTGCCGAACCATCGCGGCGAGACGGGCCGAGCCCTCCGCGATGGCAACGTGTCACGAAAGTGAACGCAGAGCATAGGCTCCGTGACACATTGAAGATAATTCTGGAATTTTTAAAACATTGAAATCACAAACTTGAAATATTATAATTTTAATAAATTTCTAGAGAACGCGAGAGAAACAAAGAGGAGAACGAGATATTTGATAATTCTCTTTTCGATTACGCCGTCAAACAAGGTCCAAACTCGACTAACCTCATACCAAGGTATTTAGCACATGAGCATTCCTACGGATTTAGTTTCGTGAAATTTCGCCCTGCAAATCATCGCGCTATCAAGCTAAGGTAAGTGGAATTGCTCCAAATTAGTGTCAATATACTCCTAGCCTTAAAATGAAGCATTTCTCCCTTCGGGACTTTCGAGAAATAGCGAAGCGAATCAAGTTCTCGATAATCCAAAGTTTGGGCTATATATATATATCAAAAGTGATGTTTTCTTCCATAATATTAGTGTATTTAGTTCTAATTGATATATATGTGAATGCGCTTGGGAGAAACAAACAGTGCATCACCGGAAAGCGTCGCTGGGCTTCTGAAATCCGAAGCAAAGGTATGTAAAGCTAATCCTCGGCAAGTTAGTAATCCAAGACAAGATAGCGTGTTATATAGAAGAAGGGAATTAAGTCAAGAATTGAGTCCATAATGAGTTTAGCAAGCTTGTTTTTGAATTTAGCAAGCATGTTTATAATATTATGACATATGCTCGACAAAAGTTAGTAAAGCAATATCGTACGTCGATAATATCCTGTATACAATATAGTCGACAAATGATATCACGCATACAAGATAGCTTACGCGATACTATCCTGTATATAGTAAAATTTAGTATGAGAATCGCATAACACGTAAAAGAGTACAAGATGAGAAATCGAATACGTATAGTATTTACAGCTCAAACATGCTTACCATATATGATTATTGATTGTTGAGACTTGTTTGTGTTATGAGGGCACCCTTGAGCGTCCTCGCCGCCCCCGGTTGGTAATCGTGTCGACCCACCGTGAGGGTGGGTATACGTCACTCCAAGGAGTGGCATGCCGTCCGCAATAGGACGAAGATGGGAGAAGTCTCCATATCGTGCCGATCAACATAGCAAGAGCTAGCTTACCTCGTTGTGCGCTTGCGCCTGTGTGGAACAGACATGCATACATGCATTACGTTACAAGCATAAAGAGTACAGAGTCCTCCCAAGCCGTAATAATGCTATTTATATCGCAGGCCATAGCTCGAGATGGAGACCCGTGGGGCTTCCAGAGGTGCTCGTAGTTAGTAGACGAGTGGAGTGACTTATTTTTGGATGGTTTTGACCAGTGGGGTATTAGATTGTTTGTTGGTTGGAACCTTTAGGCTTATGGGGGCCGGTATTAGTCCTTGCTTGCTATAGATGTATATATATGTTGGGTATAGTAGCTAATAGACACCAGGTCGTCGCGTCTACATGTACGCCTCCGCTTATTTCGCATGTGCTCGATTCGTATCTCTATTAGTTCATACGTATCCGCATATTTTCGCTATTCGTAGTTTCTAGTTATGTTGTTTATAGCCCGCATGTGTTCGGGCGGTTGCATACTCGCACCAAAGGGTACCGATTACCCGCTTGGGGCGCCGTATTACTTTCCTGGGCAGTACTGTATCTATGGAAACATCCTCGTGATTCCAAACTGCTCACAGTCATCGCCCGTCATCCGGAAAGGACCGCCTAGAGGTGTATTTCCTTTCTTTTTTTGTTCTACAAGATGGGTAGGCTCGGGGCCCCGTCCCGACCATTTTATCGCATTCATGAGGCTTCAAGATTGTGTATATATATCTCCTCGTGGTTAGTCCGTGCCGATCGCAAGGCCGTGCATTCGTTTAGATGTTTAGTGTTGCTGATTGTGTTGGCCGTGTGGGGCCTTATTCGTATAGTAGTGGTGACCTTGCCGGTCACGTAGATGCTCCGCATTCTTTATTGAGTTAGAGATAACTAGACAAAGATGGTGGCCTTGTCTACCGCACAGTTTCCCTATAAGAGTAGATTCTCGGTTAGCCGAGATGTTACAAGATTACGTGGCTATAGGCCCGCTGCCGAGGCCGTATTTACAGCCGTTATATAGCCCGGTTGATTCCATGAATCTAAGCTAGAGTCGCCAGTACCGTATGTGCTTAGGCTCGCAGTCTAGCGGCCCAGTCCTAATAGGGCACTAAAAAGCGCTCAGGCTCCCCAAGGGCGTGACAAAGACAATCATAAGCCAAATCACTAAGGAGAGGGGGAAATTAGTCACACCATGTAGGATACGCTTTTCCATAAAAATCAAATATTACAAGTTGTTCACACAATTACCGCAGATTTAATTAAGCAAAAAAATCCATAATTACCACAAAAACCAAATGATATGCTGTCAATTCAAACAAGGAAAGGAATAAATATGCAAGCTATCTAATATTTCAAGGGACCGAGCGTGACCGTAATTTACCAAAAATAGTTTGAATATTAACTAAACCATACTAATGATATATTTCAAGGGACCGAGCAGATCATAATTTAACAAAAATAGTTTGAATATTAACCGCACTATAATTAATGGAAGAAAATCATGACAAATGCTCCTCCAAAAGTTGTATCAATTAAACAAAGATGAAAGAGAGGGAAACAATAATCTAGTTAATCTTAGATAAATCGACGAGCATTTTCTCGAAAATAGATTCTTGATACTCGAAGGGATGTTTAATAGAACTTTTATTTAATAAATAATTTGGATTAGGAATATTCATTATACTTGAGACTGTTTTAGGAACCGATGGCCGTAGCATTTCCTCGCAAAGCCTCCGAAATACTAACTAACAATAATAATCGAGCTAGTTCACTACCAACAACAAATAGAATCACCTGAGCAATAAAATGGAGAATGACATGAGAGAGAGGGGTGATATGTGAAAAATGGCCATATTAATGTTCATGGTGGTTGGATGATAGCAAGAGCAAGACGACATACGTTCGGTGTGACTCGTCGGGAGATGATGAGAAAAAGAGAGAAATATTGTGGTCCACCCGTGACGATGGTGCGATGGTGTGGCATTGGCCGTTCTCGTTGATGAGAAAGGTTGAGGAGATAAGAGGGAGGTGTAGCGCTCTTCGGGGTCTTTCTAAGTGGTGCCGTGTTTGGCCTGAGATGTCCAACAGTGACTGGGAGAAAGAGATGGCCTGCTCGCGATCGCGCTTAGTTGGAGGTTAGATTAAATGGATTGAATTAAATTGGATGGTCATCAGATTAAATAATAGCCACAATTGACCAAGAATGGCTAGAATTGGCACAAATCAGATAGAAAAAGGCTAGATTTTTAAATGAATTGAGGAAAATTTAATCGTCGCTATTAAATTAATAAAAATATTACACTTGTAAATGATTTATAAATAGGTAACATAATAGCGAATTCACAATAAATTTATATTCATTATTACATATTATTATTGTTATTATTATGCAATTAAATATATACATAATTTATGATACTAAATAAATTATATTTTTAAAATAAAAAATTTTTTTATTTTTTTTAGTTTTTATAATTTTATATTCTTGTTATTATTACTATTTTTATATATATATATATACATACATATATATATATATTATACATATATATATATATATATATATATTAAAAATATAACTTGAAAGATGTATAAATAAACAAGTATGCAAAAAAACTAATTAGGCGATACTAATACTAAGATATTATGGATGCGAACTAAATAATTATGTTAAAAGACTTTTTAAACAAATATGCATATATATAATAATAAGAAGCTTAGACGTGGGAAAAGGGGAGATCGTAAATTGGGTGTCAACAATTGCCCCTTCTTTATTGTTTGGTAACTAAAGATGAATTATCGAGCAAAGAACTGACTTAGTAGCCAATTTTGTTCGATCAATAGAAAACGGGTGGGGCTCGATGAAAGAAAAAAGAGTTATGAAGATATTACGCCCGAGACTTCAGTTTCTGTTACCTACATATCTAGATTTTCACGAGAATCGTGCCGTCTCGTGTTCTAGATTTAGGAATGAAAGAGATCTTCGAAAGAAAATTATAGAACGAGACCTAAATAAAGATGGAGTGGGCACGAGGTAAAAATAGTGGAGAGACAAGAGAGGCGTATGAACACATATATCACATTATGGTAATACCAAGATGATTGTTTTTTAGATGATTGATGATTAAAAGCAAATCATATAAAATTGCTTTCCATTTAACGAAGATCCATTGATGCGCTCGTACCTGCTAAATTTTTAACACTACTAAATAAAATAGTTAATATGAGTAAAATATAGTATGGTGGCATTGTCAGGATACGTAAAGTAAAGGAAAGATATATATCTTTTAGGGACTCAAAAATTCGCCCTGCCGCTTTCTTAGGGAGAATATCTCGCAAAACTAAAATAGTTTTTTATTACTGAATACATGTATAAAGCTATTTAGAATTTGGAGCATCTCTATTTTAGGGAGGATAAACCCACTATCCATATTTAGGTCTGAATTCTGCCCAATTGTTCCAAGAATGACGGGCTCAATCATAAACAACGGGCTCAAATAAAAAATCATAGGACTCAAATGCGATTACGGGACTCAAAATATCACAAATTAAAATACAATACCGGGCTCACCGTGCATTTTTAGGGAGGACAAATCCAAAATATTTTATTTTAGGGCGGACTAACCATATTGTCCTATTTTAAGGCGAATGAGCCCAAGCACTCAAATCATTGACAAGCTTAATGTCCAATTTTAGGGCGGACTTACCCAAAATATCTATTTTAGGGCGACTAACCTAATTGTCCATTTTTAAGTGACCAGCCTAATTGTCAATTTTGAGGACAAACCCAATAATGTCCTTATTCTAGGGCGGAAGAGTCCAAATAGTAGTAACATACTCCCCGTGGTTCATAGCAACACAATAGTAGCCTCGATTTGTAAAGTACGTAGCACCCTCGAGAGTAACTCTCAAGTAGCACATCAATAGTAGCATACTAGTAGCTCGAAGGTGGCACAATAATAGTTTGAAGTGCGATATAATAACAACATAATAGTAGCTCAAAGTAGCACAACGGTAGCTTGAAGTAGCACAATAATATTGATTCGAAAGTAGCACAATGATAGCTTGAAGTAGCACGAATAATAATAACTCGAAAGTAGCACAATGATAGCTTGAAAAGAGCACGATAATAATAACTCAAAAGTATCCAACAATAGCTTCAAGTATCATGATAATAATAATAGCGTAATAGTAGCTTGATAGGAGAAAATATATACCCTGAAGGTTGCGAAATAATGGCTTGAAGGTAGCATATTAATAGTCTGATTGAAGTAGTGGCGTAATAGTGTCATAATAATAGCTTGAATAGTAATGTAGCACTGCTGAATAATACAATAGTAGCATGGCATAATAGTAGCATAACACCATGACCCGAGTTCACACCCTAGCCGTAACATGGGACAAGAAACCCCGAAGACTCTGCTGACCCATGGCATAATCATGCATACCACTTAACAATAGAAACAACCAACAACATAAATAGGCGGAAGCTAACTGCAAGAATTCCAATACGAATAATAAGAAAAAGTGTAACTACACTTTTGGATACAACGCTAAATCTATCTAGACGACTAAAACCTTTCTACTAAACCGATGAGTTGTTGGGACAAGCCCGCGCCAACTCTAACTGAAACTGAACATAAAGAAAATATAAACATAAATCACGCCCTCGGGAGATGAGGACTCACCACTAGTAGTTGATAGGAATAAAGTGGCCCAACCACGGAGGCCGAGTCTAGAGACCTAAATCTATATCATGAAATGATATAGCACAAAAGTATGGCGGTCAAGATTTCTTGGAATGTACCGAGAGAAGGGGATAACATTATAATTAAATATACAAATATACGATAAATGAATAACAAAGTATATCGACATAACTAATTTAACATGCAACAATCCTCTTATGAGTCGCATACACACACACATACACACACACACACACATATATATATACTGTGTGAAACTTTCCGCTTAGGATCTCATATTATGAAACATCATCAAAACTCATGCATAAGGGTCAAGTTTTTGAACGTTTATTAAGAGTTGACCCGAAACTAGCATCACACACCGTATTGATCACATTGCAATCGAGTCTCGATTCTACTATATTAAATCTATTATAATATGAAATCTGAATTAGACTCAACTAAATCATATTGATAACATAAGTAAGGGAGTCATCTCTATTATGGAGAGTCCCAATAACTAAGGGAGTCATTCTCTACTAGGGAAAAACTCAACTTAGCTAGGGAGTCACTTCTCTGCCATGGAGTGATCCCCACCGACCTAGGGAGTCGCCACTAAGTGGTGGTCCCGACTGAACTAGGAGTCACTCTCTACTATGGAGAATCCCTTGAATGACCAAGGGAAACATTCTTGGCTATGGAGACTCACCGGTCGACTAGAACATAAGGAGTATTGATTCGAAATTGTATATCTAGTCTATGTTACTACAAAGCCTAGTCGAGCATGAACATACACTTCTTTCATCATACAACATTCATTTCAAAAGGATTAGGGCTACTTTTTTACTAACAACAAGCCTAACATTCTCGAAATATCATTTCATGCTTTATCATAATTTCATATCGTCATGGAGCCACACGCTATTCTTCAAACGTCTTACATTAGTGAGCATCTATAGATTCACATCATGCATTATACCTCTCCACAACGCTTAAGTTCGTATTCATATTATTCAACAACATGTATCATAGAGCCATTCATGGTCTATAGGTCCAATTGCTTCTTTAACATGCATACATTGATTCATATATTCTAGATTTATAGAAAGCCATATACTTAACTCATAACTTAAATATTTACAACGAGATCATGGGAGAAATATGCATTTTCATTCATAAGAACCATTTCGAGATTTACTCCAATTCATGAGAGGATACAATAATTAGGCCATTATTAGAGACTTCTCATACCCACCGCTTCCATCGAAAAGCATAAGGAAAGATACATATTTTTACTTTCAATTGGTCAGGCCCATACACTTTAATCTCATCTAAACATATTTAGCAAATAGTATATTCTAATCGTTAGGGATTCTACAATCTTCACATATTTCATACATAGATAAGGAAATATTGTTTCAATCGAGCGCACAATAATAAAACTCCAATCATCGCTCACACATCTTATGAAGAACATCCTATAACTATGCATATTCATCATCTAACACATAATTCGAGATACTCAAATAGTTTCATAATCGCTACTAGCTTATAATCCTAATATGATTTAGAAATTCAAGAAAACATAGGAAGAAATCGCTCATCAATCAAAAACTCTAGGTCATGCTTTCTTTTCTAGAATAATTGAAATTGGGCTTTTGATAAAACATTTTGGGGCACAAGGATGGAAGAATATCCTTGTTGTACAACATGCATACCTACTTTAAAGAATCTCCCACTTGAACTTGACCTTGAAGTCTTTGAATAACCCTTGAAGAATCCTTGAACCTTGAAATAAAGGAGGAAGAAGGGTTTGAGATTTATTTTATGAGGAATAAGAGTTTAGGCTAGTTATACCTTTAAAAATGTCTCATACCATGCTCAAAATGACGTAGTTTAGATTTAGCATAGATTTATGAAAAATGCCCCCTAGAAAACACAGAGAAAATCCTCCCCGCCAATCCCCCATGAGGCACTCCACGAGTCATGGGTCGTGAAACGACTGTGGGGACCGAGTCGTGGAGTGCACCGGTTCAAATTCCTTTTTCTACTCTTCCCTCCCCACCTGCAATCCTCGACTAGCCTGGTCCACGACGACTGCCTCCTTTCGTGGTCTCCACTGCCTCGGCACTCCACATTCGAAATTCCACCTTCACCTAATGCCCGACCTAACGAGTCATGGGGTCACCTAACGACTCATTGAGTCGTCCATAGCCACGTTCCGTGACACCCTCTAACCTAAGCTCTACCTGTCACAACAAAACTCAAAGGTCACCTAGCGAGTCGTCCCGCTGTTCTGGTCGTGGCCTCCACCTTTTTGTCTCAATTCTTTCTTAAGCTCGAATCTAATCTAGAAACATTCGTGTGGTGTGTTATAATATCTCCCTTGGGAACATTCGTCCTCAAATGCTAGCTAAACATACTAAAAGATGTGAGATGTAACTCAAATTCCACACTCAATCAATCACAAACTAAAAACCAATGGCGCATTCGACTTCTGCCGACCTACACATCAAAAAACCGAATATCTAAATTGATCATGCATGCTATAGCACAAGAGAAAACCAAAGGACATGAAACTAACATGGAACTATATAGAACACTTCATAAGGATTCTTCTACTTTACCGGGCACCGAACTGGCCACGACCGAGCCTTTTCTCAAATCACTTTTCGTCATAGAGTTAGAATTCATAATATCTAGTCTCGACTCTCAACTAACGGTCTCATGAGCATTTAATCATTCATGACATCTAAAACTAGGCACATACATGAGATAACCTCAGCCCGCTAAGCTACTAAGCATGGCTCTAGAGACCGAGCTTGAGCCGATCATACTAGGGAAAACATAAATTAACACACATAACCGATTTGTAACACAAAAATGAGCCTAAAGGATTTGTAGAGTAAGACCGGAAATTATGTCAGAGCAAGCATTTCAGAATTCGTTTATCCGCACATAGGATAGGCATAACTTAATCCTCAACCGAACTACTGCAGAAATTATCCAACCTAAAGGGATTGACATACCGTGACTGTTAGGGTTAGGACTCCCCTACTATCATGTCGAAGATTTGACTAGACTCACACATAGCTACCATCTCCCCCTTATATTTAAGCCACTATTCTAAGGCTCCCCGAATATTTCTTAAGGTCTGGGCTAATTCACTAACTCGTGCATCCCCCCACCTCTAACCATCACAAATCCGCCCATTAACAACTATTCCCCATCACCCATCGACATGCTCTTCTCAACAACAACCACAAAACAGTTCCTTGTTCAATATTGGGGTTCTGGGGCAAGCAACATACAAAGAGTTATGCAAGATTTACAACATACCAGGCCACTACCGGCAACTTTCCTTATCCTAGTGTGCTATTACGACATAAGAGAAGTTTTGACGACGTCTGCCACCCAAGCTATATGATGCACCCTAACAAAATGAATGGGCTATCGGCGCCACGAAGAGATGGCCGCGATCTACTCGCTCGCTTTTGACGCCGCACGGGGCTTTGGTGTTTATGCCCTACTGCCGCACCGAAAACAAACATCCGATTTAGCGACATTCTCCTAAGTGGTTCTTCCCACAGCTGATACACGTCGATATGTAGTCTCCCCTTACCAGTTTATATAGAGCACTAATGTCGAAAATGCTAGGCTTTCGATTTCTAGAAATGTGAGTGGTGTCCACCACTAGCCCTGGCGAAGAAAACTTCGATTCTCCTACCCTCTTGGCCTCTCTCTCTCCTTTTCCTTCACCTTCTCTCGCTCCATTTGTTGAGCGAATATCACCAAATGTGAAAAGTCTATGGTCCCTATGCAAAGATGGCTAATCCCGCACTCCTTAACCAAGGAGTCTATGATATTTGCTGGTCTAATCTCCCCATGTTCTAAAGTATGTTTTAAAGTCTAATAGGTAGATTTTATCACAAATTGATTATAAATTCATGATTTCAATTTATTAGAAACTATGCCCTATTATGCAAATTTGATGAAAAGCCAAGTTTATGATTCATGATTTCATGTATGATGAGAGAGCCTAGCATGAATGAATGTTTATGAATTCCCCACATATGAATCCATGATTTTGACTCATGAAGTCTATTTCAAGTATGAATTATTTTATGATTTGGGCAAGCCCATTCAAGTTAAGTTTGTTTTTATGATTTAGCCAAGGCAAATAAGATCATCTTATCATATGTTTTGGAGTCAAGACTCCCAATCGCTTATGATATGATTTGTAGTCAACATCCCAATGTTCGTATTTTCTAAGGCTATGTATAGCTTATGATTTCATCTTATTGAAAAACAATACGAGCACTATGCATGCTTTTGTGAATTAATTTTAGCACGGAAATACCCGGGAGTTTGATGTTTCCTCGGTCTCTGCAACTACGCGCTCAACGTAGGTATATGTTCACATGTTTGGGACCTCTCAAGATAGTCGAGTGTTTTCCCCCTACACCAAGGGGCCTCAACTTGATATAGATATCATGGTAGCATCCTTAGACTTCATGTTGCTTGATGGCTCTACCCACTTGAGCGTGATAGTTGGGGAATCACGTAAGCTCTATTGTGATGGTGTCGGTTATGATGAGTCTCCCATTGCTCCTTATGCTTTAGTTACTCTCACGTTCATAACTTATGATATTGTTTATAATAGATTTGACCCAATGATCAGTTTATGAGCTTTACTATGATTTTGGCTATGACCAATCATATGATTTCTATTTTAAATCTTGGGTCACTATGTTCGCAATGATAAATCTCAGCCTTATGACTATGTCGGGCTTTAGATACATTTTTCACATGCGCCCATACTCATGATTTAATTGATTTTTATGTTTATATGCATGATTTCACTAATATTTGCTAAGTATGTTTTTACTTACCTTGCATACTTAGTATGTCCAAAGTACCGACCACATACTCTATGCTATATCCTTTCATCGTATAGGTTCGTGTGATCCAAATGCCTCACGATAGCTCACTTAGCTTCATCCAGTTATCCCTATTGGGTGAGTCCTTAATCTCCCGATGACCTTCATTTAGTGTTATGTTCATCATGTCAATTTTGTTTTAGACTTGAAGATAGCCGGGCCGGTCCCAACTTCTCATCGATAGTAGAGGCTTATCGGATAGACTAGTATGTTCACCCTTGAGATTTAGCATTATGATTTGATATACGTTCATGATATTTAGACTTCCGCTATTCATGCTTAAGTTATCGTCGCTTAATTTATGCTCAGCTATGCACATGGCATGGGTTGACTTGGAGCCATCCGTGGCTCCTAGGTCTCGTGTCCCAATCCGGTCCCGCCGGGTCATGACAAGGTGTCACGACCGTGGCATCTACTCATACCTTGGGACTTCTAGTGAACATCTTCTACCTCTACAACTAATACACTTAGTATGGCTCGTAGCTGTGGTACGACTCGCACTATTAGTCGTATAATGAACTCTTTCCTTTATGTATCTTCGATGTTCTCGCTAGCGATTATCGTGTAAGACCCGCACAGATGGTAGAACTTGTATTGTGAGTCAGAAGTTAGCCATTTTTCTGCACTTTTTTCACTCCATTTCTAAAATCCAACTCTAAAGACCTAATTTAAAAGAAAGTAAAATAACCTAATATCCATATAAACACACCTAAGTACAAGCATTTTTTTTCTATTTTTTAAGTAACGAAAGTTTCATAAAACTGCGATACATCAACACCATCAACTTAAGAACTTTAGCATGTCCTCGTGCAAACAAAAAAACAAAAGACTACAAATACGATGCTTAACTAGAAAATAAAACATAAGAATCACAACCAACAATATCAAAAATTTGAAGATATGACCAATTTCGGGCATACACCCTTTTTCTTTTTACGCACTCAAAACCAAGATTTCTATGCATATACGCAACTACAACTTCGACACAAAGGGGTCTAGAAATGGCATTAAAGTATTAATGCACAACCGAGTAATCACTAACGGTATTTACATGCACACTTGGGAGTGTGTAATACAACCCATGTACCCTCACAACAAAAAAAGTTGAAGTCCCAAAACTCACGCTATATGTGTATAAGACCCCGGGACTATCGCTGCTTCCTCACTCTCACAAAGAAGTGCAAACACTACACTGATGTCATGTTTTCTTCCCTTATTTTCTCTACTTTGATTCTTCTTCGTAATCGTCAGCTAGGACTCATTATAGGACATTCATCGCTTCTAATTTAGCCTCTGGGACAAGTGTGGTATAAGGTGGAAAATAGTGACTTACCCTCTTTTTCACTACACAACTCTTGGCTTCACTTCTACCCTTTTCTTTCTTTTTTCTCCCTTTTTTTTCCATTTTATTCATCAATTAACTTGTAGGTGTGGTTTCTTTTTCACTTTTTTATCTTTTTTCTTTCGATTTTTTAAAAATTTTCTTTTCTTTTTAATTTTTTTTTTTTCTTTTTTCTTTTTCACACAACCAACTTTTTACTTATTAGCTTTTCTCCTCTATTCCCCCTACAATCTACACACCCTACACATTCACCCTCAACTTAGGCATTTTTCCTGTTGGGATGCTCATAATATCAAAGGAGGGATCGTAGCCAAAAATAGGTTCATTATAAACAAGCTGAAGGTGAATGAGCTAATTAATGAAAATGGTCAATTTAGGCTCAAATATTTGGATCAAGGGATACTTATTTCATTTGGTCGTGTATTTTCTGCTAAAATAGAGCTAAGTCAAAAAAGGCCTATGATCCTTTCCTTACTAACTATCCTCTAACCTAAGAAAAAAAACTAACTAGGCATGTTCTAAATTACCTAAACAACATTAAACTAAGTAAGAACTTACTCACACATACTACTGCAGGTTATGTCACACACTACCTATTCGGTTCATGTAGCTACACCACATTTACTCTATAAAATTCCATAAAAAATTCACATTGGTCATGTTTTGCATTCAACACATAGCTAATCACAAAATATTTTAAAAAGAGGTCATTTTCACCAAAAAGAACTACAAAAATAAACACATGTGGATTTTATTGGTTGTTTAGTACTCTTAAACTATTCCTAATTAAACAAAACAAAACAACAAACATGTTCTGTTTCTACTAGATAGTATGTCCGAGGAAAATAAATATGACAATAAAAACCCTTGGAAGAAGAAACAAAATAGATATCCCCCAAAATATCATGCTTTGTCCCTCAGCCAAAGGGAAATGAAAACCAGGAGGAAGATACTTGTGGTGCTCTAACCGCTCTTGTCCTCGTAGGCTACTAAAACTTCACCAACCTCAACCATGAGTTGCCTCCATTCGGGGTAATACCTTAACATCAAGTAGATGACGCGAGTCTTTCGACTATTCAAGATTCGTCAAGGTACACATACTCAAATTCCCTTTCACCATCATTGGTCCCTCGTGACACTGCCACTCCCCCCGGTAGTTAACTTTTGAATTCCTTGCCATCTTTGACTCTAATTCAATGGAACCATATAAAAAAACTTCCACCACCCTTGTGGCCCCATCTACTGTGACTTCACTTGCTTCGATGAAAATAGGAGTTCGGAGCAATAGCAGGACAAGGTCATCGGCACAAGCCTCATTGAATTTTTTCCGATTGTGGTATATCTTCATTCTTTCATTGTATATGACTCGCGCTCTTATAAGTTCAAGATCGAACTCATCCAACTCATTCAACTGATCTAATCTCAACTTGAGGATTCATTCCAAACCCGCATTTAATTTCTTTGGTTGCCCATAATGCCTTGTGCTCAAGCTCTACCACAAATGACATGACTTGCCATACACTAGATGATATGGTGAGGTATCAATAGGGGTTTAAAGCCGTCCCGTATGCCTGCAGTTCATCGAAGCTTTCTAGACTAGTCTGTTTCTGGCTTGGTGGTCACAATTTCTTAGCCAAGATAGTCTTTATTTCCCTATTGTGACTTCAACTCGCCTACTTTTGGATGAGGATGATAAGGTGTTGTCACTTTATTCTTCACACCTTATTTTCAAGTAAAGCTTTGAAGAGGCGACAGGGAAAAGTGAGACCCACCATCGCTAATGATGGCTCTGTGGTACCAACCTGCAAATACGTTTTTCTCGTTAATGCTATGACACTCTTTCCTTACTGTTAGAGAGTGCAATGTCCATCCACCTACCTTGAGACGTAACCATAGCCACCAGATACACTTCACCCCAAACGAGCTCACCAATAGGCCCATGAACTCAATACCCCATACATCAAATATCTCCACCTCCAAGATTGGGGTTAATGGTAGCTCATGCTTACAAGTGATACCCCTTGTCTTTGGCATTGATCACAAGCAGTATAGGTATCCTATAGGCCAATAATAACAAAGATTGTAAAATTTTATGTATAGTTTGTATATCGCTATGATGACCCCCTAACCGGGAATGAGTGGAAGGCTCCGCATACTCAATTCTAAACTTCGGGACACATCTTTGAATTATCCCGTCTTTCACATAGATAAGGAACAAATATTTCTTATCCCAATAGAGTCTTCGCACATCGAACAGAATTTACCTTTGCCGGGAGGTCACCCGCAGAATCATGTCACTCACCAAATAGTTTGCATAATCATCAAACTATTGGATCAAATCTTTTGTTATATCCAACACCTGCTCATTTGGAAAAAGTACCATCAATTCCACTCATCCTTTTCCTCGATTCGCCTACGTCCAATCTAGATAAGTGATCAACCACTGATTTTTGGTCCCTTTTGATTCTACTCGAACTAAAACTCTTCTAGCAGCTACACGCATCTCGATGAGCCTCTAAGTAGAATCCTTCGTGACATTAAATACCATAGATTTGAATTATCGCATGGGACAATCACCTTAGCCTCCGAGAAAGTATGCCCTCGAAACTTTTCGAATGCAAACACACGTTAACAACTTGTTCCGCCCAATGTATAGTTCTTCTAAGCCATTGAGTGTCTTGCCGGCATAATAAATAGGCTGAAATATTTTGTCTCCTTGACCTAGACAAAGACCTAGTAACTCCATACTTCCAAGACATCGCGTATTACTTCAAATAGAAGAGGCTCAGTTCCGGTGCCACCGTATGGGGTTAAGGTAAGACTTTCTACAAAAAGTATTTGAATTGCTTGGGACATGCATCATCAAAACTAAATTTCACCTCCTTCTCAAGAAAATTTGTAAGTGGCCAGCGTGATTCAAGCAGAAGTCTTCTTTGACAGAACCTCCTATAGAAACTCCGATAAGCCTCAAAATTTTAAAGAACACATAAATGAGGAAATAATGACTAAAAGATAAATAAAAGAAATTAATCTGATCCTAATCCAAGTTCCCCAAGAACAATGCCATTTTTGATAACGCCACTAAACATTCGAAGAAATATAACGCCGTGCTATTATCAATAAAGAATCCAACTAAAAGTTAGAGTCGAACACATGGGGAATATGGTCAAGATTACCACTAGTATTTACACTTTTAGTTCAATTATTTCCTAAAGGTGGGTTTTAAGGGAAATAACGAAATAAGTGTATTAATGTCGTTAAGCCACATGCAAGCGCATGTGGACGCCAACTAATATAGGACAAAATAAGTCCCAATATCGCACCCATGAGACTTGATAGATCGGGACCGCTAAGTTTTTGACCTTTATTTCACTATTCATAAAATACAAAGTAAAATGGGAAAGCTCTTGGGATTATTCTACTATATTGAAATGTAAAGTAGACTAAGAAAGTAGAGTCAAGCCAGTGTTTGTAATTAAGATGATGATAAAAATTTAGGGTTTTGACACTTTTTCTTATAGGTTAGTTCTTAGATAGGAATACACTAGACAACATTTTTATAAGAATGCTAGTTGTAGGTTATTAATTAAGCTTCTTACTATTCTCTTGAATATGGAAGAATATCTCATGAAACCTAACATCTATATCTCTATTGTTTCAAGAGAAACATGAGATGATGGTTGACGACACTTGTTTTCAGCCTAAATAAGTTGCAAGGTATATCTCTACAACAAAATCAACTCTTGAACTAATTGAACAAGATAATTGAAACCTATGTTATTCTTCCTTTAACCCTTATTTCCTCTCTCCCGACCAACCTAGGGCCAACAAATAATATTTGCAAGGTGATCGCCTAATGAATAAAACAATGAAAAAAGTAAGCATATACAATCTTTAAAAGAAGAATCGAAAGTCTAGCATAAACGAACAACAAAACTACAACAATTAGCCATGGCAAAAACCCCAGAACGAGTTTAGACAATCATGTTCTCTAGTGCAAAACCCCAGATTTATTATTTGAATTAACAAAGTTAAAGAAAAAGGAAAAAAATCTAGAAGAAAATTAACTTCCCCGTTCAAAAAGAGTGGTAGAATGATGGCTTGTCTCTCCCCTAAAAAGACTGCATACCATTTTGATCTTTTGTTGAAAGATGCCTAACAAATGCCCTAGACTAGGTATTTATAACCTAGTTAACAAATGACATTTTTTCCCTCAAGTAGTTCAACTTTTAGTCTTAGAAAATCTGGCCCGGAAAGGCCCTGGCGCGCCGCACCACCTATCTCATCAGACTTGACTTGAATTTCCTCTATTTGGTCTCTGGTGCACCGCAACAGCCATCATGCCAACGTTAGTTAAATTCTACAAATATGGGACCTGGCACGCCACTTATGCTAATGCACCAGTATTAGAAATTTTTTCTATGTTAGAACCCCCCAGGCACGTCGCGCCACTCAGTTCATCAAAATTCTTCTGATGTTTGAGTTCTAATGCGCTGCACTAGCCATCACACCAACCTGAGCACAATTTTCTCTGATGTTTGGCGGCTGGTGGGTCATGCCAGCTATCTCACCAAGCCAATTTTTTTTTGAATTCTTCTTTCTTCACTCCTTGGACCATTTTTATGTCTTTTTCCACATGTTACAAGCTAAAACCATCTAAAATACTTTTTAGCTCATTTAACACATACATTCATGAAATCATGCATTTTATAAGAGTAAACATTTCAAAACAAGCTAAAAAATGAGTAGAAGTATGGCAAATGGGCATAAGAATATGCCTAACATCACCACCCCACACTTAAACCATTTTTCGTCCTCGAATAATCCTTACATATGTGCAAGAAACACTTCTTTTCTTCATACCACTTGTCACCTCTATCAGCTCTCACTCAAGCAATTAGAACAGAGCACATGACTGAGTGGTTCATCAATTCTTTATCAATCCACAACACATACACAAAGAAGGTCTTCACATTTGAAACTACACACTTTCTATAGCTGACTCATCTTTTTCAAAACAAGGCCAACATGATTAAGTGTGAAAAATATACCACATGCTACACCAATTCTGATCAACTTATGCCCTCACTTATTTAGTGATGTTCGTTCCCTCATATTATCAATCAAATCTTGGAACATAGTAATCAAGGCACACTCACTTTCATAAATAACATTTCATACACATGCAACATACCATAGACTTGCCTCTCAGGTACAATCAAATTACTTAATCACTTCAAAAGAGTAAGATCATAAGGACTTTTCTTGGCTATAATATCGGCTAAGGGACAGGTAGGATTGATTTTCATTTTGAAGTGGTTACCAATCCTAAGCACTTTAAGACATTTTCACCTCATTTTTCTTGTCCACCTCTTTTTATTCTCATTGCAAACCCTTTCTTTCACTAATCTCCTTTTCTTTTCTCATGCCCCCTCTTTATACGACTTGACTTCTAGTTTCTACTTATAAGTTCAACAAGAAAAATCAACCATTAGAAGATTTTCATTTATGTTCTAGCAGCAAGTAGACATGTTATTTTGTGTGGGAACCCCTCTTTACTATTTTTCTCATCTTGCCATCCACATTTTTTTCTTTCTTTCCTTTCCCTTATATTTTTGTACTTAGGTGGAACCTTTATTCTCAATTCTTAAAGTGCCTCAAACTATATTTGGATAAAAAATTATTGAGGTGACACAACAATGGGAATAGGCTTTTGTTGTGGCTAAGGAGAAAAGTAAGGCTTATGGCTCAACGGGGTTAACTAGGGATATTGTTCAGGAAGGTACAATAACAATGGAAAAAATGGGTTTTTCAATGAAATTCCTTAATCACATCTTACGTCTTTGGAAACTAGCTATCTTATACACACCTAGGTAAGTTCCAGATGTTACACTATGTACAAAACACAACAATTAAAGCTCACCACTTATGACATCTTGATCTGAGTCAGTTTCTCATGGCCACATATCCACACAATCAAATTAAATGAATTCTTTCATTACTAAGCCTAAGATTTTTTCTTGAGTCAAGTTAAAGAACCTATGTGTTGCTCATGGAATTCTCACTTCTTATGCATTCCCAATGACCACTTCGTTGCTTCTAGCTTAGCTTCTAAGTGGAGTATCGAGAGCATACAAGTGGTGGTTTTTGACTTCATCTTAAACAATGAAAAAATTGTGACTAATTTTCACTTATGATGGTCGTCATCCATCCATCATCAGGAAGAGTCACTAACTCTATAATGATTAAGAGAATTTGGATCTCAATATACAAAATAAAAATAACTAAAGACGAACAAGCACATAATAAAGCATCAGTTTTGAACAACCATCCACATACTAACTATTACAAACCAAGCTACTAATGCAAAAGTTTCAAAATTATTTCTACAACCCACTACAACTTTAGCAAAGATGAAATAAACAAAAAATCTACTTCCTCCATCCCACACTTAAATAGCGCACTGTCCCCAGTCACAAACATATCATATCAAGTAGGGGGAGAAAAATAACTTCCTGGGCCTCTAAGAAAATTCATCATCATCAAGATTATACTCCTAATAATCATCATCATCCCCTCCTTCTGCATCATCAACCAGCATAACTGTAGTAGTGGCATCATCCACCTCATAATAGTCATCCGCCTCTAAAAAAAATAGAGATGCATTAGAAAGATGGGTTGCCTCCAACCAAGAGCCTTATTTAATATTGTGGCACGATGCAAGACTACTCAATCCTTTTGCATGGAAATTGATGTCTTCCTTTTGTCAAGATCATCTTAATAGTAGTGTTTCACCTTTTCTCCATTAACTAAAAGGGTTCTGCCTAACCCTAAAGATTTTAACTCTACTACACCATGTGTAGTCACATTTATAATCTCAAAGGGGCCTGATCACTTCGATCTCAATTTTCCCCCAACCAATTTTAAGCTCATGTTATACAATAGCACCAACTATTCTAACTTAAAATCATGAGGTTGGATCCCCTTATCATGCAATCTCTTGGTGTGCTCCTTGAACATTTTAGTGTTTTCATATGCACTGAAACAGAACTCATCAAGCTCATGGAGTTGCAACAATATTTTCTCCCCAACAACCTCCATATTCATATTATCCTTTCGATAGCCCATTACACTCAGTGTTCTAGCTCAACTAGTAGATGATAGGTTATCCTGAAAAATAACCTATTTGGCGAATTGCCAATAGGAGTTTTGAAAGTGATCCTGTTAGCCCACATAGCATCATCCAACTTGCTAGACCAGTCTTTCCTATTTGTGCTCACCGTCTTATCAAGAATTCATTTAATTTTTTTATTTGACACTTCCACCTGTCTAGTAGTCTGTGGGTGATAAGTTTTTGCTACTTTCTACTTCACATTGTACTTTGCCAACAAATTCTTGAAAAGCTGGTTACAAAAGTGTGTACCTTCATCGCTGATGATGGCTTTGGGTGTACCAATATAGGTGAAGATATTTTTCTTCAGGTTCCTACTTATTGCCTTTGCATCATTTGTAGGTAGTGCTGCAGCCTCCACAGATTTTTACATATAATCTAAAGCTACCAATACATACCTATTATCGTTTGATGGAATGAATGGCCCCATGAAGTCAATTCCCCAGCAGCCAAACACTTCCACCCCCGTAATGCCTCTTTGAGGCATTTACTACCTCTTCGATATGTTCCATGTACTCTGAAAGCTGTCACAAGATTTTGCAAACAAGTACGCGTCCTTAAATAGGGTTAGCGAATAAAATCCAGCTTGAAGGACCTTTGCAGCATTTTATATCCCTGTGATGTCCATCGTAAGGTGAAGAATGACAACTTTCTAGAATCTGGTGCACTTCTCCCTCAAGAACACATCTCCGAACTAGATGATCTGACCTTACATTGTAAGAAAAATGGCTCATCCCATATATAAAATCTGATATCATGAAGAAGTCTCCTTTTTCTTTCTGGAGTTGTGTTCGGTGGATATACACCACTAACAATAAAGTTCACTATGTCAGCATACCACGGTAGCTCAGGAATGTTCACAACAAATAACTTTTCATTAGGGGAAGTCTCAGCGATTTCAGCGTTGCAATCAATATGCTTTCTATCCTCCAACCGAGAGAGATAATCTACTATCTGATTCTATGTGCCTTTCTGGTCTTTGATCTTAATATCAAATTCTTGGAGTAGCAGTATCCATCGAATGAGCCTAGGTTTCGCATCTTTCTTCTGTAAACAAGTATCTTATCGCAGCATGATCAGCTTATACTACCACCTTTGTCCCAACTAGGTAAGCTTGGAATTTATTGAAGGAATACGCCATAGCCAACAACTCCATTTTAGTCACAGTGTAGTTTTTCTAAGCTACATCTAATGATTTGCTTGCATAATAAATGGGTTGAAATCTCTTTCATCTATTCTGCCCAAAACAGCTCCTATAGCAAAATCACTAGTATCAAACATTACAATGAATTGTAATGACCAATCTAGAGCAATGATAATTAGAGCAGTTATTATCTTTTCCTTTAGAGTATTGAAAGCCTGCACACATTTTTTTTTAAAATCAAACATCACATCATTTTCCAAAAGTTTGCACATCGGGATACCTATCTTGGAAAAGTATTGAATGAACCTTCTGTAAAACCCAGCATGTCCTAGAAAACTTTGAACCCTTTTTTGCAGAGACAGGGGTGGTAGATTCCCAATGGCCTAATCTTAGCTTGGTCAACATCAATACCAGCTTTTGGAATTTTGTGACCCAGGAGTATTCCTTCATATACCAGGAAATGGCACTTTTCCAAATTTAGTACAATATTGGTTTCCTCCCACTAGCTAACACTGCATCCAGATGATTCAAACAATCATCAAAATCATTTCCATCGATTGAGAAGTCATCCATGAACACTTCAATGAATTTCTCCACCATGTTTGTAAAAAAGCTAGCATGCACCTCTGAAATGTTCCTGGGGCACTATATAATCCAAACAGCATCCTTCGAAATGCAAAGGTGCCAAAAAGGCATATGAAAGTAGTCTTCTCATGTTCCTTTTGTGTGATCATGATTTGATTGTATCTTGAATACCCATCTAGGAAATAATAGTAGTTTTGCCTAACTAACTTGTCTAATATCTGATCCATGAAAGGCAATGGAAAGTGATCCATTCTGGTGGCGGTATTAAGCTTCCGATAGTCAATGCAGATCCTCCATCCTGTGACTGATCTCAGGGATATTGTTAGGACCTGAACAGATGCTTGGATCGAGACACAGGAAAAAGAATCCCCAGGGTCTCCAAGTCGACCCATGACATGAATATGGCATTTAAACTCAACATAATAGTACGGAAGTCTAACATATATAATATATAAGAAATCTGAAAATCTGATAACATCAAATAACTGAATAGATAACTCAGTCCCGATGTTTAATACACAATATGTCTGTTAAGCCTCTACGCATTGACGAATTGATAGGAGAAGACCCTAACTAACTCACTAAAGACTAAAACTGAAAATACGGAACATAAATTGATAGAAGGGTCCTCGACAGATGAGGACTCACCAACTCTAGCTAGAAGATGCTATCGATGAGGAACTGGCTAACAACGGGATTGGGCTTGAATCATAAAATAATAAAACATAGAGTATGTAGTCAGTACGTGGAATGTACCGAGTATTCCATGTAAGTAAAATCGCTAAGTAAGTAAAATCAGAGATCATGCACATTATAAAACATTTCATCATAAGAGTCTGAGAGTAGGCCTTGCATGCTATTATCTGAAAATATTATTTAAACATAACTGAATCGAATGACCTAAAGTTGAAATTGATTATTCATATGCAAAACTAAACATTGGGTCAAATCTTCTACAAACATAATATCATGATTGATGAACATGCATATCTAAAATCATGAGAAACAATAGGATACTCGTTATATAACTGACATTACCATGATAGAGCTTACGTGGTCCCGCCTATTGCACTCAAGTGGGCAGGGCTGTCCAAAGCCTTACCAAGGCTAGGACGCTACAATGATATCGATATCAAGCTGGAGGCCCCTTGGGGGCAGGGGAAGCTCACAAGAGAAGTCTGAAATAATCTAAACATACCTATGTTGGCACATAGTTCTAAGGCACAGGGTTGACTGACCCTTAGCCTAGTCAGTGCTAGACACTTGTCACGACCTGAACAAAGGCCTGAATCACAACACGGGACAAGGAGCCCGAATGACCTTAAGTCGACCCATAGCATAGCATACATCTAACTCAATCAGTAAAACTGAATAAATCAATAAGATAATCATAGCGGAAGTCTAGCTTTAACTTAACATCAGAATAAACAATCTGAAGTGGAATACATCCATATGTTTGAAAAGCCTCTAAACATGACGAGTTGATGGGACAAGACCCCAACTAACTCAACCAAATTGAAACTGACAATACATATAAAAAAGTCTGAATAAGTCTAGTCCTCGGGAGATGAAGACTTACCAACAACGTAAGATACTAGCTCTGAAGACTGACTATGAACGGTGCTGAAACTGAGAGTCGAGTCATGTATCATTAAACAATACAACATAGAGTATGCGGTCAGTACGAGGAATGTACCGAGTATGCAGGGTAAGTAAAACCGCGTATGTAAGTGAAATAATTTAAAAACATGCATAATGTAAATCATAAACAATAAGGATATAAGAGTAGGTCTTGCATGCATTCTTTCTGAAATCATGATCTTATCATAACATAACATAACATCATAATTATATCGATTGACTCAAAGTTGAAATATGATGATCATGAGTAAAGTTAAACATTGAATCCAACCTATATTAGAACATATATAGATATAAAAATCTCATGAATGATAAATATGCATAACTAAAATCACGAGGAACAACGGGAGAATCATCTTTTAACCGACATACCATGATAAAGCTTATGTGGTCCCAACTATCATACTCAAGTCTGTAGAGCTATACAAAGCCTTGTTAGGGCTAGGGACGATACCATGATATCAATATCTAGCTCGTGGCTGAATAGGGCACGGGATAGCTCACAAGGGAGGTCCCGAAGTAATATATATAAGTATTAACCTACGTTGGCACGTAGTTTTGAGGCATAGGGTGATCGACCCTTAGCCTACTCGATGCTAGACACTACTCCCAAAAACATGCATATGCTCTACATCATTTTTCAACGAAGCTCAACATCGTCTATTGATGAAACTCAAACATCAATACATCTCAAATATGAAATCATGCATATGAGAAGCTTTAACTCAAACCACACCACATGTTGAGAGATATTTGGGAGTCTTCACTCCAAAACCATGTGGTAAGCTTAATTCGGGAAATCATAAATCATACTTTGAACATATGGGCATTGCCCAAACCATTATCATTCTTGAAAATACTAAATTCACATTGAAAACATGATTATAAACATGGAAAGCTTAAAAACATGCTTTTCATCATATCATCTCATCATAATCATACATTCATCTCAAATCTTATCTTTCCTGAACTTCTCATCATTGGGCTTTTAATTCATAAACCTAGAAACATGATATTGATTAAAAATGATATAAAACTTGCCCATGATTCATAAGTCATTAGTATTTACATATTTAAATCATACCCATGTAGAGAAATTAGGAATATCATGCATTGGGTTAAAACCCAATTGATTAGACATAGAAATCTCGTGATATAGAGAGGGATTGAGCTTGTGTGTGAAAGAATTCACCCATTCAAAAACCTACATACCTGTTGGTAGCTAATTCTTACACTTCTTTAAGTACCCAATAGGAATTGAAGAGAAATTTAAGAATCACTAAGCTTAATGTCACGCCCCGCCTTGGGGGGTATGACTGGCACTTGGTGCCTTATTAGGACCTGAACTGCTAGACTACTGTGCCTAAGCACATCTGGTGTCTGGCTGGCTCTAACTCAGATTCATGGAATCAACGGGCTATATAACGGCTGTAAATATAGCCTCCGGCCGACTTGGCCTATAGCCACCTGTACTGTAACATTAGCTAACCAGAATCATACTCATATAGGGAAACCTATGCGGGCCGACAAGGCCACCATGCTGTCTAGTTATCTCTAAATCATACAACAAATATTGAACATCTACGTGACCGGCAAGGTCACCACTACTAACTGGATATGGCCCCACACGGCCAACATAAACAGCAATACTAAACAGCTAAACATACGCAGGCCCCACATGACCGACACAACTAACCATAGGGAGATATATACACCATCTGTAAGCCTCTAAGAATACTGATAAGATGGTCGGGACAGGGCCCCGACCTACCCGTACTGTACAACAAAAGAAAGGAAATAGATCTCAAGTTGTCTAGCTCCGGATGACAGGAGCTGATGACTCAATGAGCTGGCTGGAATCACGAGGGATCGGCTCCTCGTCTATGAGTACCTGCAGGCAAGT
>JACEIK010001585.1:54818-65046 GCA_018107945.1 Datura stramonium | reverse complement strand
CTCAATGAGCTGGCTAGAATCACGAGGGATCGGCTCCTCGTCTATGAGTACCTGCAGGCAAGTAATGCAGCACCCCAAACGGGCGTCAGTACCACTGGTATCGAGTATGCAAAGAAAACTGAGTATAACTGAATATAAGAAACATAACTAGAAACTCTGAACATTTGGAAATATCTTAAACTATCTAGAGTGATGGAATCTGAAACAGGCTTATCTGTACTGGGAGTAAGGCAGGAGCATACCTATCGACGTGGCGATCTGCTGTCTGTCAACTAATAAATAACATATATACACATATATATAACAAACAAGGACCAATACCAACCCCCATATGCCGGAAGGTGCGAACCAACACACAATCTATATACCCCTACCCGGGTCAAAACAATCTAAAAATAAGTCACTCCACTCGTCTACTAACTACGAGCACCTCTACCGGCCCCCTTGGGTTCGCAGCTCGGGCTATGGCCTCTGACTATAATTGTGTCTGAGTCTGGAGGACTCCTGTACTATAACTGTAACTGTAACTGTATCTGTAATCTACCCCCTTGGCGCAAGCACACAATAGGGTAAGCTATACTGCTATGCTGATCAGCCTGATATGGGGAATGCTCCATCCCATCTTCGTCCTACTGCCGATGGCATACCACTCCTTGGAGTGGCGTATCCCCACCCTCATGGTGGGTTGACACAGTTATCAACCCAGGGGAGGCGAGGACGCTCAAAGGGTGCCCTCATAACACAAACAGGTCTCAGCAAACAACAATCACGTATAGAAAGCATGTTCAATCTGAAAATACTATCTATATTCTGATTTCTCATTCTGATCTCTTTTCTGTGTTATACTGATTCTCATACTGAACTATACTGTATTTGAGATATTATCTGACTGTCTGGCTATGTTGTATATGAGATATTATCTGACTGTCTGGCTATACTGTAATTGAGGCATTATCTGACTGTCTGATATTGCTTTACTAACTTTTATTTTGAATATATATCATAATATTATAAAACATGCTTGCTAAATTCATACTAGACTCAATTCTCGACTTCTAAATTCTTTCTTCTATACATCACGCTATTTACTATGCTGGATTACTAACTTGCCGAAGGAATTAGCTTTACATACCTTTGCTTCGGAGTTCCCGACTAACTGGCGTAGTTNTGGCTTATCGAAAAACGGTCAAAAACTCGCTATTTCTCGAAAGTCCAGAAGGGAGAAATACTCACTTTAGGGCTAGGAGTATATTGATACTAATTTGGAGCAATTCTACTTACCTTAACTAGGTAGCATGACGATTCGCCGGCCGAATTTCATGAAACTAAACCTGTAGGAATGCTCCTTGCTGCTTAATACCTCGGTATCTAGGATTGATTCGAGTTTGGACCGCGTTTGACGGCGTAATCAGACGGAAATTATCAAAGAACCTTCGTTCCTCCTTCTCTCTGATTTGCTCTTTGTTTTCACTGGAAATTATGTGAATTTTAATTAAAAACCAAAGTTTGGAGGCTTATATACTTGGGCCTGGATAGGGCCTCCGTGACACGGAGCCAACGCGGAGGCCCTCCGTCCGTGGAACGTTGTCATCACGGAGGGGCTCTGCCCCCGCTCCTTCCATGATGGTTCGATGAGTTTCTTATCCGTTCTTTCCCCGGGCGTTTTCCTAGCATGTATGGCATTCAAAAACTCTTAACCAACATGCGAATAGGCCATCTACATGTTGAGAATTTACGGGGTGTAACACTTAATCACCCTCTCTCACCTTCTACCTTGCATGCATGAATGAATATGGCCTTAAATGAACTTAACCCCTTTAAAACTCATCATTCATAACTCAAAACCATGTATTTTAAGACTTAGGATCTTAGGAATTATGAAAAAGCCCTTACTAAATTCGCAGAAAATAACTGCCAGCTGGTCCGAACGAGGGACCTAACTACTCGTCCTCAAGGGCCACGACTCGTGGAGTCGTCCGTCATGTACACTGCTTGTCAAGTCTTCAGGTCTCCTCACGGGTGACTTAACAATCTGTTACTGGTTACTACGACTCGTGGTCACCACCCGTTATGTACACTGCCTCCATACCACATAATTCTTCAACTAGCTGACCACGACCCACCCTACGAATCGTGGTGACTAACCATTACTTGTGGGGTCCTTCTATTAAGTACACTACAATCCTTTTCTTTTTTTCTCAGTCACCACTCCCCACGCCTAACCTAATGACTTGCGGGGTCGTACCACGAGTCGTGGTAACGCCCATGGGATTCCTATTTCCAAAACTGAAAAACTAATAACCTAGGCCTCCCCAAAAGTAACAGCACGACTCGTAGGCTACTCTCATGGGTCACCTCACGACCCGTCTTAATGCCTGGTACTAGATTTTAACTTTTCTCCATTTCAGCTCCCGGGTCTGATCATTGGGCTTTTGGGGTATAAAAACACTACTCCTAAAAATATGCATCTTCTCACATCATTTTTCAATGAAGATTAACCATTGTCCTGTGATGAAGCTTAATCATAACATGATATACAAAATCTGAAAACATAACACGAGGAGCCTTGGCTCAAATCATACCATAAGCTAAAAAGGGTGGGAGTCTAGACTCCAAAATCCATGTGGTAAGCTAATAACATAAAATTGAGATAAATCATGAAAAATACTTTATTATATGGGCTTGCACCGGCTAGGAGCTAGAGAAGGATGTGCACCAGTTTACATGACTAGGAGTTTATCTTGTTGACTCGACGGATGGTGATTTTATTGTTCAAAATAGATCAGAATCTTCCTTGGTGAACAATGTCAAAGCTAGAAAAGACAAGGATCCTATTTTACTAAGGTTGAAGGAAGTTGTTCTAAATCGGAAGGTGAAGGTCTTCTCCTAAGGGGGAGATGGTGTGCTTTGATATTAGGGTAATCTTTGTGTTTTAGGTGTTAATGATTTAAGAGATAGGATGTTGCATGAGACTCATGGTACTAGATATCCTATACATCCAAGTGCCACCATGATGTATCGTGACCTACGGGAAGTTTATTGGTGGAATGACATGAAGAAGGACATAGCAGAGTTTGTGGCTAAGTGTCGGAATTGTCAATAGGTTAAGGTTGAGCATCAACAACTTAGAGGTGTGCTTCAAGACAATAGTATTCCTACTTGGAAGTAGGGGAAAATCAATGTAGCTTCATCATGGGGTTGCCTCATACTCGTCGATAGTATGACTCTATTTGGGTTGTTGTAGATAGGTTGACTAAAGCTGCTTATTTTCTATCGATCAAAACTACCGATGTGGCATAGGATTATGCCAATTTTTACATTCAGGAGTTAGTTCAGTTGCATGGAGTTCCCTTTTCCATTATATCAGATAGAGGTACTCAGTTTACCTTGTGGTTTTGGAGATCATTTTAGAAGGGATTTGGTACATAGGTTAAGCTTAGCATAGCATTTTACCTGCAAATAGATGGTACAGAGGAGTGGACCATTAAGACTTTGGAGGAAATGTTGAGAGCGTGTGTGATTTATTTCAAATGTAGTTGTGATGATCATTTACCTCTCATCGAGTTTTCATATAACAACAATGACCATTCCAGCATTCAGATGGCTCTATTTGAGGCTCTTTATGTGCGGAGGTGTAGATCACCTATCTTGGACAAACACTTGGAACCCTGAAGATGATAAAATAACTCATCAATTTTGGGTAAAGGATATCTGTCGTTAACGATGACCTTTTTTAATTTCTGATAGTCAATGCACATCTGAAGCGAACCATCCTTCTTCTGGAAAAATAACACTGGTGTACCCCATGGAGACTTACTTGACCTAATAAATCCCTTATCTAAAAAGTATTTCAACTACTCTTTCAATTCCTTTAGCTCGTATGGAGCCATCCTGTAGGGTGGAATAGATATAGGTTGCGTGTCGAGAAGAAGATCAATACCGAAATCAATCTCCCGCTCGGGAGGAAAACCTGGCAAATCATCAGGAAAGACCTTCGGATACTCACGTACTACTGGGACTGATTGGATAGTCGGGTTTTCAAACTCGACATCCTTAACCCTAATTAGATGTTACATGCAACCCTTAGAAATCATCTTCATGGCCTTAAAGTAGGAAATGAATCGACCTACAGGAACAGCTGAACCACCCTTCCATTCTAAGACTGTCTCACCCAGAAATCTAAACTCTACTGCCTGAGTTCTAAAATTAACTGAATCATAGCATGAAAATAGCCAATCCATGCCGAGAATAACATCAAAATCGGTCATGGCTAACTCTATCAAATCTACTGGGGTGAACTTATGAAGGAATGAGACTAGGCAACCTCTATACACCCTTCTAGCTATAATTGAGTCACCTACTGGAGTAGAAACTGAGGAGGGAGCTGACAAGACATCGGGACTGACTCTGAAGCTACTGTCCATATAAGGTGTCACAAAAGACAAGGTAGCCCCCAGATCTAGCAAAGAATAAACATCAATATGGAAGACTCACAACATACCAGTAACCACATCCAGGGAGACCTCCTACTCCTGATGGGATTCTAAAGCATAGAATCTATTCTGGTGCTGACTGCCAGTTGTGGTAGTAGATGCCCCTTGATGAGCTGAGCGTGTGGGAGGGGCTACTGAACTAGAAGGTGGGCCTCAACCCCCAACCTAATCCTTCCTCAAAATTGGACAATCTCTAAGCATATGTCTGGGCTAACAACACTCGAAACAAACACGTGGACCTGCCAAGCACTGGCCTGTGTGCCCCCGACCACATCTGCGACAAGCTGGGATGCTAGAATCTGCGGGTCTGCTGATCTGACCCCTTGAGCCTGATGCTCACCCTCTTTGATCATGTCTAGGCCCGGATGGCAAGCTCAATGATGAAGATGCCGGGGCTGATGATCTCTAGTGAGTCTACTGTCAGTGCCCACCACCGGACCTCTGCTGAGAGAATATGTGGTCCTCGGTCCTGTCCATCTTGGCCTCCCTCTCTATCGAATTTGCTGCCTCCATCTACTAGGCATACAACACTATGCGAGGGAAGTCCATATCCTGGTGAAGCGTGGCAGTCCTACAATCTTTGTCCAAATAACCTGTTATCCCATTGACGAATCTACTCACTCGCATCCTCTGATAAGGCTATCAACTATGGGGCATATTTTGATAGGCGAGTGAACTCAAGGGAATACTCTTGTACAGTCATTCTCCCTTGCTTCAAATTCATGAACTCAGCTATTTTCAGCTCCCTTATTTCCCAAGGGAAGAACCGGTCTTGTAATGTAACCTAGAACTCTTCCCAAGTGACCGAACCTGCTCTTGCGACCCTGCTATCCTTCCATTGATAGAACCAGATATGCGCGACCCATTTTAGCTATTAAGAGGCTAACTCGACGCACTCAACTCCATTCACCCCCATTACCTGGGTGATTTTGACAATCTCATCAACAAACTCATGTGGGTCCTCATCTACCTTGGACCCAAGGAACTCCGACGGGTTCATCCTCAAGAAGTCTCTGACTCGGTCTGCCACTGCATTTCCATTTTGCGGAACATGAACAACGGCCTACTGATTGACCTAAGCAGCCAAAGCCTGCGCAAGCATCTGAATAGTGGCCCGGAACTCAACATGGGCTGCTGGCTCTAGTGGTTGGGGCTCCTGAACTGGTGGGGTTGGCTAATGCCTATCACCATTTCCATCCTCATGGCCTTCTCCATTTCCATTTCTCCTACCATTCATTCTTCAAGGAGACATTATTCTGCAATCGCGAATAGCATGATATAGAAGGATAGAAAGACTTTTTATCGCACGACATAGATCATGAAAGAAGGGGACATTTCCTAATCGTCGAGTAGCCTCTTCATCATAAGTATGGAACCTTCACAACCATGAAAAAGAATCTACTTAATGTGGCTTTAAGAAACCCTAGGACACTTCAAACCTATTTCTATGATACCGAGTTTTTCAAGACCCGAACAGAGGCCTGGATCATAGATACGGGACAAGGGACCCCGAGAGACCCCAAGTCGACCCATGACATAATCATACATCTAACTCAATCAATAAATTGAAGAATCAACAATATAAACTCAGCGGAAGTCTAACTCAATATAACATCAAAATAAGCATCCGAAGCTGAATACATACATAAATCTGAAAAGCCTCTGATCTGGATGAGTTGATGGGACAAGACCCCAACTAACTCAATGATACTAAAGCTGAAAATACATAAGGGAAACTGAAAGTCTAGCCCTCAAAGGATGAGGACTCACCAACCAAGAAGGTGTTAACTCTGACAACTGACTACGAGCGGGGCTGAGCCTGGGAGCTGGTTCTTGTATCATGAAACGATAAAAAATAGAGTATGCGGGTCAATACATGTAATGTTCCAAGTATACAAGGTAAGTAAAACCGCTTAAGTAAGTAAAATCACTTTAAGAATATGCAATAGTAGAAAGATAAACATCATTAACTAAGAGTAGTGCTTGTATGCATTCTTTCTGAAATCATGATATTTTCATAATATGACAATACATACTTTATAACATCCAACTGGCTTGAATGACTCAAAGCTGAAACATAACATTTACAGAAAAGCTGAACATTGAGTCAAACCTTGCTTTTAGAACATGCATTTATAAAATAATAACCATGAGTAGTGAATATGAAAATCTATATCATATAGACAATGGGAGAGTCGTCACTTAACCGACATACCACGATAGAGCTTACGTGCTCCTGACTATTACACTCAAGTGGGAAGAGCCATCAAAACCTTTCCAAGGCTAAGGATGCTACCATGATATCGATATCAAGCTCATGGGACATTAGGGTCGGGGATAGATCACAAGGGAGGTCCCAATAATATAATAGTATCAACCTACGTTGGCGCATAGTTCTGGGGCATAGGGTGATCGACCCTTAGCCCGCTCGGTGCTAGACTCTCCTCCCAAAATATGCAATGCTCTACATTGTATATAACGAAGCTCAACATCGTCTATTGATGAAGCTCAATGATCAATACATCTCAAATATGATATGATAATCCTTAGTTCAAAACATACCACAAACTGAATACATACTAAGGAACCTTTGCTCCAAATCCATGTGGTAAGCTATGCATAGGAAGACTTAACTCAAAACATACCACAAGCTAGAATGTAAAATTTGGGAGTCTTCACTCCAAAACAATGTGGTAAGCTTAGTTTAGGAAAATCATCATTTAAACTTAACATATGGGCATTTTCCAAAGCTTTATCATATTTAGAAATACACAATTCTCATCGAAAGCATAATTATAGACATGGGTAGCTTCCAATCATGCTTGGATCTACGCAATTCATGTGAAAACAATATCATAATCATGGGTAGCTTTAGAAACATGCTTTCCTTCATCAAACCTGATCATCATCATTCTCTTCTTTTATGAACTTCTCATCCATGGGCCTTTAATTTCATAAAACTAGAAAACACAATTTTGATTGAGAACAATTTAAAATCTGCCCATGCTTCACAATTCATTAATAGAAACATAATATAACTGTACCCATGTATAGAAATTGAAGAATTATGCGATTGGGTGAAAATCCTATAACTTGATCATAGGAATTTCTCATACTTAGATAGAGGTTGGGCATGGGTGTGGAAGAAAACACCCACTCATAACCCTACATTCCTGGAGACTTTATCTGCTGGGTTACGGGCGGGCATTTTACCAGAGGTTTCTAATCTACCCTTGTGTGATTCCTATTGAAGCATATACTCAGGGGGTGGGTGCAGGGCGGACGATTTTAAAGCGGACTCCCCATTCATTAGATAGAGAAGATCACGCGGCAACTAAAGAGGTAGCGAGACTGACCGCAATTTCCGGAATAGGTTGACTTTCTTTCATTTTTGTTATGGAAAGTGAAAGTCGTTTCGTTTAGTACGAGATCGCTTCACACCTCGCTCTCAGGTTCTCTATTGCACTCCCTAAATAGGGTTCTTTTCACCTTTCCCTCACGGTACTTGTACGCTATCGGTCATTGAGGAATACTTAGGCAAGAATTTCACCCTTCCTGTTATACCCTTGAGTATCTGCTTGTAATTGTAATGCTCAAACTGGGAAGCTACCTTTGATACAACTGCCTTGACAGGATTATTGGAGGAAGCTTGGCTAATAAGGGATTGATTCCACCAAATCTTTGATTATCCAAGAGGAAATTGGATGGAAACCTTGAATACTAGCCTTGAATCACCTCTTCAACCTCTAAAGTTTGCATGCATGGAAGAGAATAACTTAGAATAGGTTTTCCCCTCCTAAAACCCACTAAAACAAGCCTTAAACGATGTAATATAGGGCCTTAGGACGTGGAAATGATGAAAATACCCTCATTGATTACGCAAAAAAAACTACTCACTGGACCAAACAACGGACGACCCAATGGGTCGTTGGAGGGCACCACGACCCATGGTATCTATTCGTGCTATGCACTGTCCAGGCTTAGGCCTTGGCTCAACCAACGACTGAAACAATGATTCGTTCTTACCTTCAACAGGTCATTCATTCGATCGTGGTTTGCTTCTACCAACTTTATACTTCCTCAAACCACGAGCTTTACCACGACTCGTTACTAGATACGAGTCGTGGTCTCGTTCCGTCACATACACTGGCCATCTTACCATCCTAACAATGACTGCTCACCACAATCCGTGGTACCTCATGACGGGTCATTGGGTGGCTCGTTACTTCCCTGAATCTCAAGTCCATATCTTACCACGGCTACCAACAATGGCTCATTGTTTCCCATAACGAGTCGTTATGTCGGTTGTTGTCTCCACTGCTCCAAAACCAGAAACCTTCCACGGCTCACTCCAACAGGTCGTTGATTGGACCAACGATTTGTAGGACCTCTCGTTCTATAATAATTTTCCACAGTTTCAGCATTTTTAAATTTTTAACCCCCGAGTCTACTCTTAGGCACTTCCGGGGTATTTCACCTTGACTCCTTCTTCATCATAATTTTGAGCTTCCTCCCATGAGTCAAGTTGAGCTATGCCCCATTGTTCACTTCTTCTTGTTATGTTCTTCAATGTATCCTCCGCTTCTTCTTTAAGAGTTCCACAACTTTCTTCTTGAGGAGTTGATGATTCAATGGGTATGGAGGGATTGACATTCTTTTAAGCATTGGGCTCTCACTCCAAAAAGGCTTGGAGCATGTCATTCATGCGCCCACATGTATTTATCCTTCCCTCATTTTCCATGGCTTCATTTCTTTCAAGATTGGGAGCACAACTTCTATCATAACCAATTTAGTGGGAAATAAACCAATTTGGACTTCCATTCCAATGTCTCCCATGAATACTACATATTGTGCATCTATACGCACCATAGGAAGGAGAAGGTGCACTCATCTCCCTTCTATGGGCATATTTACAATCTTGCCAATAGTGTGGTCCTCCACAATAGGGACATGGGTCATTATGATAAGGGTTGGAACCAACAAACATCCTTTCATTCCGTGATGCCATCATACAACTACAAACAACAAAAATAAAAAAAAATAAAAGCAAAATAAGATGTAAAGCAAAAATGCAAAACTAGTTTGAATCAATAAATAACTAATGTTTTATCACAACTCAATTCCCCATCAACAGTGCCATTTTTGATAACGTCCAAAATACACTCCTCTTTTATGAAAGAGAATAAATGGTCATTGCTCAAAGCAAATGTTCTCGACGGATGTCAGGGTCGAATTCCACAGAGAATTGAGTCGATAATTCAAGAGTTATAAACTAACTCAAACTAGATCGCATCGTTGTTCAACATCTGAAAGGTAAAAGTGGGGGAAGATTAAGGAAAATTCTACCTAATTCTAATTTAGAACTAAGTGGGGGGAATTCCAATTATTGCATTCTCGAGAGAATTAGCTAGGGGTGTGCTTTGCATGGTTTAACAACTAGCATGGGCTACTTCATTGCCTTAAATTCAAATTCAACTTAGATAGCTGTGGATAAATCACATTCTCTTGTTTTTAAACCAAAAGAATGTTCAAGCCCTGGGTTTTCTCAAACCCCAAATCCAATTCAAGTTATCAACCACAAAAGCTTGAGGAAGGACTAGGTATTTGACGACTCTTTTTCACATCGAGCGCGTCCGTAAGTGTACGGGTCGTGCAAGTAATATAGTGGCTCTTTTTAAGAACCAGATTGTCGAACCCACAGGGACTGGACCCATTCCTCTAACTATCCATTTCTA
>JACEIK010001585.1:0-14472 GCA_018107945.1 Datura stramonium | reverse complement strand
CGAGAAAGTCCTCCTACGACTGTCTCATCGCGCCTTGCATCAATTGGTAATTTGTGAGACTTCCTTCTGCATGAGATGTAAAGGATTTGTTCAAGGACAAACATGGCTTTAAGTGTGGGGTAGTGATCTTGGGCATATTTACATGCCCAACTACTATTTTATACCCATGTTGTACCTTAATTTAAGAATAATCTCATATATTTTGTGTAATCTGTGGTCATGGACTAACAAATATGATTAGCTCTCTTTATAGGTTGAAATTGCCAATATATGGAGCTCAATGTGAAGATAATGGTCCTAATCTTGAAGATAAATATTAGGGGAAGGATTATGGATGATGAGACAAGCTAAAAAGGACATTTGGAGTCAACTCCGTGCCACGGAGAAGCATTGGGGCATTCAACAATGTGCCACAGAGCACATAATTAATTTATATGAGTAGGGGCTGCCAAACAATGAGCATTCGAGATAGCAAAGTGTCATAGAGGCAATCTCTGCAATAGCCGGCATGACACAAAGATGTTTCACCACAAGCCAAATTTTGCATTTTTCCAACTTATTATAAATTGAACTCTTAGCTTCTAATTTCATTATCACGAAATATTTTGAGAACACCGGAAAGGAGCGAAGGGAGAAGTGAAGAACTCTACCTAGGGTTTGTTATTTTTCATTCTCGTTTAACTATTCTTGTAAGTATTGTACTCTAATTATGTTTTTAAGTATTTGTACAAACAGGAGTGGCTAAAACCCTTCCTCTTGGGTTGAGCCACATGATTTAATTGTAATTGCATGAATTCTTCTTTGGTTTAAGTTTTTAGTTGTTGTTTTGTCTTACATTATTCATTATTGTTGTTTTTATACTTGATCACCATGAAAACAAACTTGTTAAGCTTAGGTAAAAGCTCGAAAGAGTAACCCTAGGCTTGAATACAAGAATGTAGGAAGCAAGTTCTTATCTTTACGATAGGATTCGCGGTTAGGATAAAAAATATACCTAATTTGCCTTGCTTGGTTAGTAAAACGGGATGATAGCTAGACACTGACTTAGAATTGTCACATCACCGCTCGTAGAAGTAGTTGTGAAGATAAGTTAGGTTAAATTATTACAGGTACAAAAGTCCATAATCAAGGGCACAAACCCCGTAAACCACATCCACATAGCTAAATTGCTCACGAATTAGGACGTCACATACCCGCTCAACGATGTAGGTGTGAGACTAGTTTTTCGTGTTTAGAGTCTCGAAAGACCAAGAACACTGCATTTAACTATGTGAGACAACAACTGAAGTTTTCATAATCGAACCATTGTGAATTGTAGCACTGCATGAATATCAGGCCTTCACTCTAGTTGCTTCTTGTATAGTTTCTAGATTGTTTTGGGATCACCTCTAGATTTAATTAAAATTTTGATTTTTTCTTGAAGAAGAAGAATTAAGTATTGGAGGAGAATTTGATAGTGGGAATGGATGTGATTGTGTGGGTGTTGGGCTAGAAACAGACAAAAGCCATACTCATAATCCTATTTAGTGCTTGATGGATAGAAATAACTCAACGACAAACCCAAACTTTATTGGGATAATTGAATTATGTATTGAGGTGTCGAAAGAACTCGAGAAAAAGGCGCCCAAGATGTTGAAAAACATAGGGCGCCATCTTGTCCAGAGTTATTTACACTTATTCGTAACAATTTGATGATCTAGCATATCCTCATCTGATCAACACCCCATCTACACCACACCTCTAGTCTTCACTCATCATTTTCTCTCAGTTTTGGTTATTTTTCTATTTTAACTAGCTGAGTTAGAACCTACCATATTATTGACTTCATTTTCCCCCAAAAAATTCACTGGTTTATTTCCTTTGATTTGGTTCAAATTAATTCAAATTTCTTAAACAACTCTTGTGCAAAGCATTCACTAGTCTTTGTGGGATTCGACCCTGACATCCGTCGATAATATTTGTTTTGAGAAACGACCGTTTATGCTCTCTCATCCATAGGGGTGTAGCTTGGACATTATCAAAAAAGTCACCGTTGCCAGGGACTAGCGCTTGATATCCTTGAGTTGTTTTCTAATTTTAATTGATCTTGCATCTTAGTTGTTTGACTTTGTTCTTGCTATTGGTCATTAGGGTGAATTCATATGAGCCAACACTAGCAAGAAAGAGATAATTCAGTTGAAGGAAGCATGGAGGATGATGACGATAACCCCTTTATGCCTAAGATTGTAGGGGTCATTCGCCTACCAGCTACGGTGGGGAATGTAGTGTTTCACGTCATTAGCACGATGTTACACTTATTGTAGATGAAAGGGCTCTTTGGGGGAAATTGAGTGAGGATGCAAACCGTCATTTGAGGAATTTCATAGAGATTTGCCATCCTTTTAACATAACAATTATAAGCCAAGAGTCTATCAAGTTGAGGCTCTTTCCATTCTCCTAACAAGAGAAGCAACTATGTGGTTGGAGGAGCTACCTCTGGGTTGTATTACCTTATGACAAGAGTTGACAGCAGTATTTTTGGATTGTTTTTTTCCACCCTCAAATATGTTGCAGGTGAGGATGATATTACAAACTTTAGACAAGAGCCGAGTGAGCCTTTGCATGAAACATGGATGAGATTCATTAAGAAAGTGTCTCGTTTCCCTAACCATGGTCTACCCAATGGAGTGCTCCTTCAAAGCTTTTATCGAGTTCTAGACTCCATCAATAAATTTGTGGCCAATAATCTAGTTGGAGGATCAATCATTGATCAGACGTATGGTTTAGCTAAAGACCTCTTGGATAGAATGACAAAGACAAATAGGGTGTGGCATACGAGGGAGACTAATGTATCACTACATGATGTTGGTTCTAGTGTGCTACAGATGAAATGAGAAAAAGGGATGAAGAATGAGATAAAAATCTTGCTAAATGATGACTCATCTGAAGCTAATTACTAACCATATGATGGTAGTCGGGCCTAAAGTTGTAAATGTTGTGGGAATTCAAGGTCCAATACCTTTTGAAAGGGAGTCGTCGCCACCACGATATGAAAAGGAGTGCCAATATATGGCAAATCATATGGGGGTTCTCAACCCGGGTATCTTTCACAACCCGAACATAGGCCCCGATTGAGATACGGGACAAGAAACCCCAAGAGGCTCCAAGTCGACCCATGACATGAACATGATTTCTAAAGCTTAACATCATTAATGCAGAAAGTCTAACATATGAATTAGAGGAGATATGAGAATACAATAACATCTGAATATTTGAATACGAAAAACTAACCTGAAGTCGAATACATACTATGTCTGACAAGCCTCTACATACTGACGAGTGGATGGGCCAAGACCCCAACTAACTCACTAAAGGCTGAAATTGAAAATACTGAATACAAGCTAAAAAAAGCATCCTTGAAGGATGAGGACTCACACACTCTGGCTGAGAGATGATAATTCTATGGATCTGGCTAACAGCGGGACTGAACCTAAATGTCAGAGCCTATATCATGAAATATACAACATAGAGTATGCGGTCAATAAGTGAAATATACCGAGTATGCAAGGTAAGTAAAACTGCTAAGTAAGTAAAATCATAAATCATGCATATCATAAAATATTTCATCATAAGATTCTGAGAGTAGGGCTTGCATGCTAGTATATAAAAACATAACGGAATATAATAACTGAATCGAATGACCCATAGCTAAAACTGATTATTCATAAGTAAACTTAAACATTTGGGTCAAACCTGTTGGAAACATAATATCATGACTGATGAACATGCATAACTGAAATTATTAGGAACAATGGGAGACTCATCATATAACCGACACTAAAACGATAGAGCTTACATGGTCCCGACCATCACACTCAAGTGGACAGAGTCTTCTAAAGCCTTGTCAAGGCTAAGGACGCTACCATGATATCGATATCAAGTTGAAGGCCCCTTGGGGGTAGGGTAAACTCACAAGGTAGGTGCTAAATATTCTTAATATACCTATGTTCGCATGTAGTTATGAGGCATAGGGTTGACTGAAGCCTTAGCCAACTCGGTGCTAGACACTACTCCCAAAAACATGCATATGCTCTCCATCATTTTTAAACAAACCTGAACCATCATCTTGCGACGAAGCTGAATAATAATAATACATGCTTAATCTGAAAACATAATATGAGGAGCCTTGGCTCAAACCATACCACAAGCTGAAAAGTGGGAGTTTAGACTCCAAAACCACGTGATAAGCTAATAACATGACATTGAAGTAAATAATGAACATACTTGATCATATGGGCTTTCCCAAACTTATACATACTTTAGATTGTCAAAATCATGAATATAAACATTAGTAATTCGAAATCACACTTTCATCAAATACATCTCATCATACTTGAAAACATAGATCATAATCTCAACCTTTCATTAACTTTCATAATTGGGCTCTATAATTGAGAGACTTTGAAATCATGAATTTGTAATTAAAAGCATTATAAAACATGCCCATGAATCTAAATTTAACACTAGAAATATGAATAGAGTATACCCATGATAGATAGAGAATTCACTAGTTGGGTTTAAACCCCATAGATTCATCAACTTAGAAATTCCATGAATTTGAGAAGGAATCGGGCATGGGAGTGGATGAATACATCCATTCATAACCCTACATACCGGGGTACTTCTGATTTCACACCCTTCTTGAATGCCCAAAGGAATTGGGGAAGAACTTGATGAATTTCTAGGCTTGATCATCCTTAGGAACTTCTAGGCTTGCTTGCATGGAGAGGGATAGGTTTAGAATGAGTTAAACCCTATTAAAGAACACCTATCTGAGCTTAAAATGACATAATTTAGGTCTTAGGAGCTTATGAATTACAGAAAATTCCTTAATAAATTCGCAGGAAAATTACATTGCAAGTCCCAACGAGGGACTGGATGATCCATTTCCTATGACCACGACTCGTGGTCTGCTTCTCATTGCCAACAATACTTCACTCTTCCAGTCACCACGAGGGACACCATGACTCGTGGCATACATGATGACTCATGGTGACTAGTCGTTGGGAACACTGCAAATCATCCAATCATTCATGTTGGCTTCTTGACCACGACCAACCTAACGACTCGTTGCCCTGATTAGGAGTCGCGGATTGTCTCATGGTCAACCCCCAAACCACAAATCTTAGCCAACTTCTTTCCACCTCATGAGTCACTTAACAACTTGTGGGGTACTTCATGGGTCACTGGACGACTAGTCTTATGACCTGGTGCAGAAATTCCTCTTTTCTCTATTTCAACCCTCGGGTCTAATCTTAGGGATTTTGGGGTATTATAATATCTCCCCCTTAGGAATATTCATCCTCGAATGAGGATAAACATACTGAAAAGTTGGGAAAAGCTACTGTCATACCAAATATTGAACATTTAAAGCTGAAAACTGACGGAGTGACTGACTCCGGATTGAAATACATGACTGAACTGAATTCATGAATCACACATACATACATTGACAAAAAAGAAACTGGGGCACATGAACTGAACATGAAATTGAATAGAGTACTAGAGAGGAAACTGATACCTCAAGCTGAAACTGAGCCGGGAGGGAATAGATGCGGGTATTTAGCCATCATATCTGCCTCAGCTTCCCACGAAACTCCCTAAACATGCTGGTTCCTCCATAAAATCTTTACTGAAGATACTTCCTTGTTTCTTAGCTTTCGGACCGGACAATCAAGTATTTCAACTAGAACCTCTTTGTAGCTGAGGCTATCCTTCACACCTACTCTCTCAACCGGGACAACCAAAGCCGGATCACCCATGCACTTCTTTAAAAGCGACACATGGAAAACTGGATGTACTGAAGCCAATTTTGAGAGCAACTCCAACTCATAGGCCACGTTGTCAACACGTATCACAATTCGGTACAAGCCAACATAACGGGGACTAAGTTTCCCCTTCTTTCTGAATCTCATCACTCCCTTCATGGGAGATACCTTCACAAGCACCCAATCATCAACTTCAAATTCAAGTTCTCTTCTCCTCACATCTGCATAGGACTTTTGGCGACTCTGAGCTGTTTTCAACCATTCCCTTATAAGCTTAACCTTCTCCATAGCCTCATGAATTGAATCTAGTCCTATCAATGTAGTTTCACAAACTTCGAACAAACCAATAGGTGATCTACACCTCCGCCCATAAAGTGCCTCAAACAGAGCTATCTGAATGCTGGAATGGTATTTGTTGTTATATGCAAACTCGATTAGAGCTAAATGATTATACCAACTACCCTTGAAATCAATCACACACGCTCTCAACACATCCTCAAGAGTCTGAATGGTCTGTTCATCCTGACCATCTATTTGTGGGTGAAAAGCGTGCTAAGTTTCACCTGAGTACCAAGTCCCTTCTGAAACGATCTCCAAAACTGGAAGGTAAATTGAGTACCTCTATATGATATGATAGACAAGGGAACTCAATGCAATCAAACTAACTCTTGAATATACAATTTAGCATAATCCTCCACTAAATTGGTAGTTTTGACAGGTAGAAAATGAGCTACTTTAGTCAACCTATGTACAACAACCCAAATAGAGTCATACTGTAGACGAGTATGAGGCTATCTTGTAATGAAATCGGTATTGATTTCCTCCCACTTCAAAGTAGGGATACTAATGCCTTGAAGTACACCTCGGGGTCTTTGATGTTCAACTTTCACCTATTGATAACTCGGACACTTAGCCACAAACTCTGCTATGTCCTTCGTCATGCCATTCCACCAATAAACTTTTCGTAAGTTACATGGTGTCACCCAGATGTATAGAATATCTTGAACCATAATCCTTGTGAAATATTCGATCTCTCAAATCATCAACACCCGAAAAACACAAACGACCCTGATATTGAAGAACACCATCTCCCCCTTGGCAGAAGACCTCCACCTTTTGATTCTGAACAGATTCCTTCAACTTTACCAAGATAGGATCCTCGTCTTTCCTATCCTTGACTTCGGTCATCAAGCATGATTTTGATCAATTTTGAACAATGACACCACCATCTTTCGAGTCAGTAAGATGAACTCTTAGTCGTGCAAGTTGATGCACATCCTTCACTAACTCTTTCCTCCCCTCATCTATATGGGACACAATCTCCATAGAAAGCCTGCTTAGAGCGTTTGCCACCACATTAGCTTTTCCAAAATGATTAAGGACACTTGTATCATAATCTTTAAGAAGCTCCAGCCACCTTCTCTAATGTAGATTTAGATCCTTTTGGGTAAACAAGTATTGTAGGCTTTTGTGGTTTGTCAACACATCCACGTGGACCCCGCACAGATAGTTTCTCCAAATTTTAAAGGCAAATATTACCGCAGCCAACTCGAGGTCATGAGCTAGATAGTTCTTCTCATAGACCTTCAGCTTCCTGGAAGAATAGGCGATAACCATACCATGCTACATCAATACATAACCAAGGACGATCCTTGAGGCATCAAAATATACCGCAAACTCATCGGTACCCTCAGGTAGGGTCAACATTGGTGCTGAGGTGAGTCAAGTACTCAACTCTTAAAAGCTCTTCTCACAGGCCTCCGACCATTGAAACTTCACTTTCTTCTGGGTCAACATAGTCAACGGTGCTGCAATGGAAGAAAATCCTTCCACAAATCTCTTATAGTAACTAGCTATGCCCAAGAAACTCCTAATATCTAAAGGACTAACTGGTCTAGGCCAATTCTTCTCAACTTTTATCTTTTGAGAGTCCACCTGTACACCCTCACTTAACACCACATGACCCAAAATCTGTCATGGCTAGCTCTACTAAATCTGCTAAGGTAACTTTGTAAAGGACCGTGACAGGGCAATTTCTATATACCCATCGAGCTATAACTGAATCACCTACTGGAGTAGAGATTGAGAAGGGTTCTAATTTGATTTCGGGACTGACTCTGAAACTACTAAAAATATAGGGCGTCACAAAATTTAAGGTAGCCCCTGGATCTAACATACCATATACATCAAGGTGAAATCCTTGTAATGTACCAATGACTACATTTGGAGAGGCCTCCTGCTCCTGACGAGATTCGAGGGCATATAATTTGCATTAACGCTAACCACCACCTATACTAGTGGAGGCTCCCTGCTGAACTGAGCGTGCTGGTGGGGCTACTGAACTAATGGCTAGGTATCAGCCTATACCATGTCCCTATTTAGCTTCTGAAAAATCTCTGAGCATATGTCCGTGCTTTCGACACCCGAAACAAGCATTTATACCTGCTAAGAACCGACCAATGTGTCTCCTGCCACACCTGTCACAAGCTAGAATATTGGGCTCCACATATCTACTCCCTAACCTCAATATCTGATGCTTGTCCCCTCTGGTCGCGCCTAGATCTAGATGATACATTTGTTGCTGATGGCGCTGGGGATGATGATCTCTGGTGGGACTGCTAATGGTGCCTAGCACTAGGTCTCTACTAGGAGAATCTAAAGCTATCAGACCTGGCCCTATTTGCCTCTCTCTCTCGCTCGCTCGCCTGTACCACCTCTATCTACTGGGCGTATAGAACTATCCATGAGAATTCAATGTCCTGATGAAGCATCGCAGTTTGACAATCTTTGACCAAATAATCTGTTATCCCATGCACGAACCGGCTCACTCGAGCCCTCTTATCTGCCACCATCTGAGGTGCATATTTGGATAGGTTGGTGAACTCTAAGGCATACTCCTGGACCGTCATGTAGTTCTGCCTCAAGTTCACAAATTCAGGTGCTTTTACCTCCCTCATCTCTTGAGGGAAGAACTAATCCAAAAATGCGATATGCAACTCATCCCAACCAATAGGGCCCGGTCTAACTTCCCTACCATTCTTCCACTGTCTGAACTAGATATGTGCAACCCCTTTCAAGCTGATATGAGGCTAAGTCTACGTACTACTCCCGTATCACCCCCATGATCTAGGTGATTTTTTGAATCTCATTAATAAACTCGTGTGGATCCTTGTCCACCTTCGACCTAATAAACTCTAGAGGGTTTATCCTAAGAAAGTCGTTGACTCTTTCCAGTGTCGCATTCCCATTCTGGGAAACATGCGCTACTGCCTGTTGGTTTACTTGGGCGTTCAATGTCTGTGCCAACATCTAGATGGAAACCCTAAATTCTACAAGGGCCACTTGCTTAGGCACATGATCCTCGGGGGATAGTGTGGCCTGCTGGTGCCCATCTCCGTTTCCATTCTCATGCCATTTTCATTTCCATTCCTTCTTCTATTAACTCGTCAAGGAGGCTGTAATACCCCGGAAGTGCCTAAGACTAGACTCGGGAATTGGAAATGCGAAGCAACAGAAATCTAAAATTTTCAACTTAGGACAATTGAGGGTATGAGTCGTACGAAGGACTCACAACCCGTAGGAACCACCCATGATTAGCAGTTATGAGGGAAGAAGTTGGAAAATAGGCCTGGTAATGACCCCTTAGAAGAAGTACGACTCGTAGGTATGAGTCGGGGATTGGTTCAGGAATAGTCAGGTATGGGTAGTACGAGTCATGCTATGACTCATTATAGAAACAACGAGTCGTAATGAGTGCCCATGGGAAGAGTAGGTAAAATTCCCCAGTCAAGTAACGGATGGAACCCATGACTCGAAAGAGGAAGGTACGAGTCGTGGTATGACTCGTGGGAAGTTCATATGTAGTTTCATCAAAGGCAGCAATGAAAGGATACGAAGTATCATTGTTTGATGTAACAACTCATCCTGTTGAGTCATGGTATCAGGACCTGACAACTAAAGGATGAGGAAGGCAAGTAACGGATAGTCACCGCGAGTTGTGGTAGCAAGGTACGACTTGTGGTACCACTCATTGTCACTGGTAGTGCAGAAATTTTAGATTTTTCATTAATAGTATTTTCATAATTTCTAAGTTTTAAGGTCCTAAACTACATCATTTTAAGCTCAGTTAGCAGAGTTTTAAGGGTGTTAAACCTATTCTAAGCATTCCCACTCCATGCATGCAACTTAGGGTCTTTCCTTGGAGATTAAGCTTGAAGAATTTCTCCATTTTCTTGCCAATTTTCCCTTGGGATTTCAAGAGGAAGTGTAAATCTGATACACCTAGGTATGTACGATTATGAATGGGTGTATTCATCCACACCCATGCCCAATCCCTTTTCAATTTCATGAAAATTCCAGTTGATGAATCTTTAGAGTTTTAACCCAACATGTGAATTCTTTAACTATCAATCATGGGTATGATCTATACATGTTTCTAATGTTGAATTATGATTCATGGGCATATTTTTCAATCACAAATAATGTTTTAAAGTTTTACAAATTATGATGTGCATTCATGGAAGTTCATGATAGTTGAGAACTATGATATTTATATTCAAGCATGATGAGATGTATATGATGAAAGTATCATATCAAATTATCCATGTTCATGTTCATGTTTTTCGAATGATCAAGTCTATGTCAAGCATGTTTAAGTATTGGGAAAGCCCATATGATCAAGTATGTGTCATGACTTATCTAAATTTCATGTTATTAGCTTACCACATGGATTTGGATTCTAGGATCCCACTATTTTGAGCTTGTGGTATGGTTTGAGCCCAAGGATCCTCATTTTATGATTTCAGATTTATGCATATATGTTATGAGTCAGCTTCGTCACTAGACGATGGATCAGCTTCGTTGAAAAATGATAGAGAGCATATGCATGTTTTTGGGAGTAGTGTCTAGCACTAAGTAGGTTAAGGGTTAGTCAACCCTATGCCTTAGAACTACGTGCCAACATAGACATGTTCAAATTATTTGGGACCTCCCTTGTGAGCTTTCCCTGCCCCAAGGGTCCTTCAGTTTGATATCAATATCATGTTAGCGTCCCTAGCCCTGACAAGGCTTTGGACGGCTCTACCAACTTGAGTGTAATAGTCGGGACAACGTAAGCTCTACTGTGGTAATGTCGATTACAAGACGAGTCTCCCATTGTTCCTCATGATTTCAATTATGCATGTTCATCAGTCACAATGTTATGTTTTCAGCAGGTTTGACCCAATGTTCAGTCTTACTTTGATTACCAATTTTCAACTTTGGGTCACTCGATTCAGTTATGATATTCAGTTATGGTTACATCATGTTTGCAAATTTTAGTATACAAACCCTACTCTCAGACTCTTATGATGAAATATTTTATGTTATGCACGATCACTAAATTTACTTACTTAGACATTTTACTTACCTTGCATACTCGATACATTTCATGTACTGATCGCATATTCTATGATGCATCCTTTCATGATATAGGCTCGGATATTTAGGCTCAGTCCCTCCATTAGCCAGACTCTTAGTATTAGCATCTCCCAGTCTCAGTTGGTGAGTCCTTATCTTCTGAGGGCTCTTTATCAATTGTATTTAGTATTTTCAGTTAGGGAGTTAGTTGGGTTCTTGTCCCATCAACTCGTCAGTAGTAAAGGCTTATCAGGCATAGCATGTATTCAGTTTCAGACTTGTGTTATGTATTCAGATGGTATGATATTTTCTTACTTCCTCTATATTATATTTTATAGAATTCCTCTTGGTTATGTTGAATTTAGATGTCATGTTCATGCAATGGTTCGACTTGGAGCCTCTCGAGGTTCTTTGTCCCGTGTCTTGATTCGGGCCTATGTTCAGGTCGTGCCAAACTTGGTATCAGAGCATTAGGTTTTGAAGTGTCCTAGGGTGTCTGAAAGCCATGTTAAGTAGAGTCTTTTTCATGGGTGTGAAGCACGCAACACATATGATGCATAGGCTACAAAATATTTAGGAAATTTTCCTTTTTTCATGATCTATGTCATGCGATGAAATGTATTTCTATCCTTCTAACTCGTTCTATACACATTTGCCTAATCATGCCTGCTCGCTAAGTTAATTAAAGAAGGAATGGAGATGGAAAGGTCCATGAGAATGGAAATGGGGATGGGCACTAGCAGGCCCCACTAGTGCCCCCGAGGATCATGTGCCCGAGCAGGTGGCCCATGCAGAGTTTAGGGCTTCCATATAGATGTTAGCTCAGGCTTTGATCGCCCAGATCAACCAACAGGTAGTAGCGTATGTCCCTCAAAATGGGAATGCGGCAGTGGTGAGAGTTAGAGATTTTCTAAGGATGAACCTTCCCGAGTTTCTCGGGTCAAAGGTGGACGAGGATCCACATGAATTAATTGATGTTCTAAATATCACCTACATCATGGGGGTGACTGGAGAGGAGTGCGCCAATCTAGCCTTGTATCAGTTGAAAGGGGTTGCGCACATTTGGTTCAAGAACACATTTGGTTCCAGAGTGTGGCAAGTATGGCCGAAGACACACGAGTCAGTGCTTAGATGGTTCAGGTGCTTGTTTCGGGTCTGGGAAGCCTGGACATATATTTAGAGACTGTCCAGCAGCCAGATAAGGCCACAATAGGGGCCAAGGCCCAGCCTCCAGTTCAGTAGCTCCACCAGCACGCCTAGCTCAATAGGGGGCATCTTCTAGTGCGGGTGGTGGTCAGCGCCAAAATAGATTCCATGCCCTTGCATCTCGTCAGGAGCAGGAGGTCTCCCCAGATGTAGTCACTGGTATGTTATGAGTATTTCACCTTGATATTTATGCATTATTAGATCCAGGGGCTACTTTTTCTTTTGTGATTCCCTATGTTGCTAGTAGTTTCAGAGTCAGTCCTGAAATCCTATCAAAACTCTTCTCAATCTCTACTCCAGTCGGTGATTCAATTATAGCTCAACGGGTACACAAAAGTTCCCCTTTCAAAGTTCTTCAAAAAATCACCTCACCGGATTTAGAAGAGCTATCCATGATCAATTTTGATGTTATCTTCGACATGGATTGGATACATGCATGTTATGCCTCAGTCAATTGTAGAACCCGTGCAGTAGAGTTCAGATTTCTGGGTGAGCCAGTCGTAGAGTGGAAGGGTAGTTTAGCTGTATCTGTAGGTCACTTCATTTCCTACCTTAAGGCCAGAAGGATGATCTCTATGGGTTGTGTGTACCATCTAGTTAGGGTTAAGGATGCTAAGTCCGAAACCCTGACTCTCCAGTGAGTTCTTGTAGTATGTGAATATCCGAAGTATTTCTAGATGATTTACCGAGAGTTCCTCTCGAGCGGGAGATCAATTTTGGTATTGACCTTCTTCCTGATATGTAGCATATATTTATTCCTCCTTTTAGAATGTCTCCAACTGAGCTAAATGAGTTGAAGGATCAGTTGAAATACCTCTTAGACAAGGGTTTCATCAAACCTACGAAATCCCCATGGGGTGCACCAGTTCTCTTTGTCCGTAAGAAGGATGGTTCCCTTCGAATGTGCATTCATTATCGGAAATTGAACAAAGTTACCATCAAGAACAGGTATCCTCTCCCCAGGATTGACGATTTATTTGACCAGCTTCAGGGTGCTAAGTGCTTTTCAAAGATAGACCTCAGATCCGGATACCATCAGCTAAGGGTTCGGGATAGTGACATTCCAAAGACAACCTTCAAGACTCGGTATAGTCACTATGAGTTTGTAGTTATGTCTTTTGGACTAACAAATTCTCCTACAGCTTTTATGGATTTGATGAACAGGTTTTTCAATCCATACTTGGATATGTTTGTGATTGTGTTCATAGATGACATCCTTATATACTCTCAGAGTAAGGAGGAGCATGTCGCGCATCTAAGGGCGGTATTATAAACCTTGAAGGATCGCCAGTTGTATGCTAAGTTCAAAAATTGTGAGTTTTCGCTAAACAAAGCGGAAATTTTGGGTTATGTGGTGTTAAGTGAGGGTGTATAGGTGGACTCTCAAAAGATAGAAGCGGTGAAGAATTGGCCTAGACCAGTTAGTCCTTTGTATATCAAGAGTTTCTTGGGTTTAGCTTGTTATTATCAGAGGTCTATTGAGGGGTCTTCATCCATTACAACATCGTTGACTAAATTGACCCAGAAGAAAGTAAATTTTCAATTGGTCGGAGGCTTGTGAGAAGAGCTTCCAAGAGTTCAAGACTCGACTCACCTCAGCACCAGTGTTGATCCTACCTGAGGGTACTGATGGATTTGTGGTATATTGTGACGCTTCGAGGATCAGCCTTGGTTGTGTATTAATTCAGCACAGTAAAGTTATAGCCTATGCTTCCAGGTAGCTGAAAGTCCATGAAATGAACTATACGACTCATGACCTCGAGTTAGTGGTGGTACTATTTTCCTTGAAGATTTGGAGACACTATTTGTATGGGGTCCATGTGGATGTATTTAGGGACCACAAATGTAATACCCAAAAGTTTCTAGATGTAGACTCGAGAAGCTAAAATGCAAAACTGCTGAAAGTTGGGGAAAAGTTGCAGAACGAGAGGTACAACGACTTGTGGTAAGTAACCACTAGCCTGTTACACCCCGTAAATTCCCGGCACATAGATGGCCTATTCGCGTGTTGGTTAAGAGTATTTGAAAGTCATACATGCTAGAAAAAGGCCCGGGGAAAGAT
>JACEIK010001584.1:211954-269942 GCA_018107945.1 Datura stramonium | reverse complement strand
ATATTTATATTTGAGCATACGTTATTTTATTCATATATTAGATATATTGAAGAAACAAATACATTGTACATATATTATTTATATATTGTATACTATATATCAAATTTAAATTTACATTGAGTTTCTAAAAATATAAAATAGTGATGGCAGAGAAATTCTTGAGATTTTTGGAAAAACAAAAATAGAGAAGAGAGGGATTCTTGAGAAAAAAACAAATAAAAATGAAGAAGAGGGAGGAAATTTTAGAATTTTTGAAAAAACATATATCGAGAAGAGAGAGAGATTCTTGGTATTTTTGAAAGATCAAATATGGAGAAGATAGGATTCTTGAATTTTTTAGAAAAAAAAATGGAGAAGATAGAGTGTTTTATGGGATTTTTATGTATTTGAATTCTTATATCAGGTATATAATTTTTTCTTTATGTATTTAATTAGAATAGATATTTTAGGAAAGTAAAAGATTTTTGAAAGATCAAATATGGAGAAGATAGGATTCTTGAATTTTTTAGAAAAAAAAAAATGGAGAAGATAGAGTGTTTTATGTGATTTATGTATTTGAATTCTTGTATCAGGTATATAATTTTTTCTTTATGTATTTAATTAGAATAGATATTTTAGAAAGTAAAAGTTGTATAAATGTAATTTAAAAATAAAATTTTAAATAATTTGTATTTATGTAATTTTAAAATTCTAAAAAAAAAAATTGTAACTTTTGTAATTATCATTGTTAAAATTGTATTTATGTAAGAATCTCTTTTTATTTTTCTATTTATTCAAACTTTGATGGACAAGATTATCCGATACCGTGATCGTGTCCATATGAAGTAGTAGATACCCCAACATAAATCTAGATACATTCAAATTACCCCAAACAATTCCGATTATTTAAAAAAAATACTATCAGATCATCACAAAATACTTGTGTTGTTGTGGTTCAAACTGTTAATTGAATATATTGTTCAGATAATTTTCAATGCCAATGATGTGGCATTTTTACTGTAAAATATACGTAACTATATGTTATTCTTACAAATTTTGAAATAAGCGTACAAATTTAACATAATACATAAGTAATTAAATAATTTAATGGCTAACGGCTTGGTACAGATGGATCAAAAATGCACACCAAGCGACAAATTAGAGACCAAAGGTCAAACTTAACAACTTAATGACACAATAAAGCAATTTTAGAATTTAGCTTTTCAAGTTCTAGACTCTAATCGAGGTCTTGCCATCATAAAACTATTACTCATTTTTAATTAGAGGTCTCGTATTTGAATTCTTATATAAAGAATAAATAAAAAAAATATTTTCCCTTTATATGAATCTTATATGACGCGAATGAAATTAATCTACTTCTATTGCGGAGCTACACCAAACACCGATTAATGAACTTTAAAAGATAATTAATTACAAGTACTAAAATGTACACAAAGTCCTCATATTAAAGACATTTAAAGAAATTAAAAGGTCACCATACATTAACGTTACATCCTACGATATAAATATGAAATCTTCCTTTCAAATCTTCATCAAATTCTCTCTAACTCCAAATACAATTATAACCGATTTATATATTTCGTAAGAAAAATGACTGCCTATGTGTATGCACTTATTTTCTTATGCATATCTATCCAGTCTTCCCGAGCGTCGCACAATTACTTGAGGAGGAGGCCTTACTGTGTTCAGGAGGTCAAGTTGGTAATGATCTTCTGCCGGATATCTCCAAATGTGTAGCATCAGTGTTAAATGTTCCCGGATGTATTGAGTTGGGCCTTAACATCTTTCTTAAGTATTCAACTTCGATTAATTGGTCCTCAATGTTGCAAAGCTATATTAGACATTGAGGATAGTTGTTGGCCTAAGATTTTCCTTTGAGTTCACTTTTCCCTTTAACAATTAGGGAGTTTTTGCTCCATTCAAGGTTCATTACCACCAACATCCCTCAACCTTAGTTCCAAATAAGGCTAAAATTGAACGCAAAATTAAGAACTGGGTTGTTCTAATTATCGTCCTTCTAATTCTCAATAAACATGTGTCAGTGAGGTTTGCACTCTCGTAGTTGAGTTTTTGTCTTAATATCATGTTGAATTGTATGCTCGTTCCATTTAAATAATTAATAAATTGTTAGATAGTGTACATTTTTGTTTAATTTATTATTGCTATAGCTACACAATTAATAAGTATAATTTTGATTGCTGTGAAAAATAACTTTATGAATTTATTTTTATTCCAACTATTTTCAAAACTAACTACACATACACGATAAGTGGTTATCTACATGACATCACACATACCTGATATGAACTTCTTCGAAATCATAAAAGAAAATAATATTAAGACTACTACAAAAGCAAGACAAAAAATATGATTCCAAGTTCATATGGGAAAAAAAATCAATTGTATGCAAAACTATGACGGGAGCTAGCAATCCGAACAATATTGAAAAGGTTGATAAGAATTAATACACCAAAAAGCAGAATAGATATACTAGCTCCAAATGATCAATTTCAAACTAACAATAAATGTCATTATGCATATTTTATACTTATATGAGCCAATAAATAGATAGAGTCAAGGTTAGAGTCGAATATTGAGTCATAATAAAGTGTCGGGTCCCGAGTCAGGATCGAAAGTCGTGGTCTCTAGTCTGGGTAGGGAGTCGGGTCCCACTCTCAACCTAACTTTGACCTCAATCCAAGATACGACCCGGGACTCACTTATCTCGAACCCACCCAAGACCTGGACTTCGACCTGACCTCGAACCCGACTTGGGACTCAACTCCCGACTCAGGACCTGTCCAAAACTCCAAGACTCCGACTCTCAACTCTGACTCGAACTCGATTTTCGACTCCGACACAATACCCAAGATCCGATTCCCGACCCCCGATATGCAGAATTAAGACCCGCTCCTGACCCACTTGAGACCTTGGCCTTAACTATGACCCGAGACTGGACTGCTTCTGACCTAGGTTTGACTCGACCTCTTTCCGAGATCTGTCTGCTTTCTCTGCTTCTCGCTAGGGAATCATTCTACAGTTATATCAACAGTAAGAAAAGAAGAGATTTCTAGTTTTTTGTTGATCTCACCTTGCAAGGCTAAATACCCAGTGACCGATAGCGAAGTAGTGGTCATGAGGGAAGGGTGAAAGAACTCACTGGGAGTGAAATAGAACATGAAACCGTAAGCTCCCAAGCAAAGGGAGCTGTGGCTCACCGCGTGCTTCAAGTGAAGAATGAGTCAAGTGACTCAGGCAGTGGCTTGGCTATGGGGAACCGCACCTGAGCCGTAGCGAAAGCGAAGCTCATAGTGACTCCCGACCCCGACCTAGGACCTGACTTTCAAGACCTACCCCAAGTCAAGACCCGACTCGAAATCCGACTCTCGATCCCTAACCAAATATTGGCCAATTTAAATTGAAAACCAAATTAAACCAAGTTAAAGAATATGTTGCCTTTTACATCAATTTGATTGAATTTTCAATTTAATTTGCTCGCAGTTGTTCTTAAATATTCTTCATATAGAGCAATTTTGTCAAGAGACTCAATTTTAATCTATTATAACTATTATTTTAATTATATAATACTCTTTAAAAAAAAAAAAAGGAGGTTCCCTTTTTGTTTCGGAGCCTCCAACCTTTCTCTTTCTTTGCCCCTTAAACACTGCAAAGAAAACAAACAACAAAAGCACTAAAGGAAAAAAATAGAAAAACATCCAAGATCGAAAGAAACTAAACAAAAAGAGTTTCCAAAATTCAACAATCAATCTTTTGTTACCTATAATGATGGCAGCTAAAGCCAACCCCAATTCCCTTACACTTTCTTCTTCATCAATCCCTTACTCTTCTTTCCCACCTCATCGGTTTTCTTTTTAAAAGCATCCTTTTTTGCTCGGTTCTCAATGTACAAAGCTTGCTTCGCTTGTTCGAAGAAACCCATTCCGGGTTCTGTGAATTTGGATCCGAGTTTCTCAAATTCCGGTTCCGGGTCATCAAAGATGGATTCTATGAACGACAGTGCTGCTTCGTCTTCTCCTTCCAATGCCATCGATTTCCCTCACTTTGGTGTCATAGTCTTAAGGTAATGTATCCATGCATGTGAAATTTTTTGTGATTTTTTTTTCATCATGTTTTATAAAGGAGAGATTTTTCTTTGGACTTGTAACTTTTGTGTATTTAGTCTGTCTGTCCAAAAAAAAGAATGACTTGGTATGAAGTTGGAAAAAAAATGAATCTATTTTTCAGCTAGGTTTGGGCATTGGTTTTTACATATTTAGCTACTAATCTCAATCTTGTGGAGTTGAGCATGTATCAAAATAATATGTGTCAAAGAAAACTGTTTTTACTGTGAATTCTTGCAGGAAACAATAAAATAAAATAAGGGTATGTGATAAAGTTGTGATCTTTTACATATTTGAAAATATAAGGACACATTAGTTGCTGTGGCTTAAGGTATGGCATTGTGGAATCATCCACGGAAAAACTGACCTAGCGTGTATGATGTAATGGATGAGAGTGTGGTGTACTAATGGAGGAGTAACTAAGTTCATGAATTTAAGGGCGACGCTGCAGAGAGAAGGGCAGAGTCTTGAGTTTGTTATTAAGATTGAAGTGGGAATTAGGGAATTTGCTATATTGACTTGTATTTATTTGAAGTTTGTAGTTTGATGTATTAAAGAATGTACATATTCCTGGTCAAGGCTTTTCCGGTAGAAACTAAAATCAAATAGAGGGTTCCTTCTCCATTTTTTTTGTTTTTGATAACCAAGAAATCCTCGAGGGCTAGCTGGTGCATGTTTCGAAACTCTATGGGTAATGGGTCCATCTCTTTACCCTTTCTCCACTTAATTACTAAACTTTTTGTCCGGCAAAGTTTGAATTTGTTACATACACCTAAACCCACACATCACACTCTTACCACTTAACTAAAGCCCTGGGGACAATAATAGATTGTTCCCTTTTCTAAATGTTGAGTTTGGACATTGAACTGACGCTGTCTAAGTCAAATATGTAGCAATAAACGTAAGAAGAAAAGTTCACTTTGCATTGTTTCAGATGATTTTCATGCAGTTTATTAATATAAGCAATCCATTTATTAGCTTTCTTGAGTTATAAGGTAGAGTCTGTAACTTGCTCATTTCGCCATCCGTTTTGCAAGTAAATTTCATACATTGTATCTAATCTTCAACTATTTTGTTCAAAAGTACTGGACCTTCGAAACCGGAATCCACAAACTTAGACTTAGCTAAAAGAGCAGTTTATCTCGAATAGAAAAACTGAAGATGTGGATGGAATTGCCAGCCCTCTCTCCCTCCTAATGCCATCTGATTCTCTAAACTTAGGTAGACATTGATGTAAATATCCAGACCTCAAGCAAAAAGAGAGACTTCCTTGGTACAATGTCTAATAACCAATTATAATCAGTTAACTTTGATGTCGTTGCTCTTTGCAAACAAAGGCTTTCAGAAAGTAGAAAATTGCCCACTAAAATTAGGTTTTACTTGTTGAATCTCTTTCTTAGTCAATCTGAGTTCCCCTTCACACTAAGGTTTTAGTACTTCAATACCTGTGGTGTTAGGAAAGAAAAATAATGTCCGTCATTGTCTTTAAGCAGTTCTTTCTTAGTTAACCTATTTACTGTAGTGCTATCCTACTAAATGATTAATCTTTTTTCTTTATTGCATTTGTTTTCTATCTGCACTCTGTATTTAATTGGGCTAGGATGTATCCTCCAATGCCTGTACTTGTTTTGTAGACCACAAAGCGGAAGGGATGGGTAAATCATGCGATAAAAGGTCCTGAATCTATTGCTGATCATACAACGTATGTCCTTGATGGCTCTGATTGCTGGTGACCTTCCTGGTGTTAACAGGGAAAGGTTGGACTTGATAGCTGAGAATGCTCTTGCTATTTTGTTTCAAGATTTTATTTAAGTTTGTGCACATTTATTGTTCTTCTGGGATGTTGTTTGTGAAATGGAGAGCCAACAAAGGTTGAAAACAGTTGATTACCATTGCTTTTCTCAACTTCTTCATTCTCAGCCAAGAGCTGATGTGACTATCACTCTTCTTATAATGCAAGAGAAGAGGATAAGTAGCTACATTGCTTCCAGCAGAATACATCTGCCTTAATTCCTTTTTGATGTGTGGGGCAAAAAATGTTAAGAAGATCCACTGGATGCAGTTTTAATGAAATTTTACTTTACCTGATCAAAAAATATATAATACTAACACTATTCCAAGCATTTACAGGTGATGAGAAATTGTCCATGTGGATTAAGGAGATCTCTTGCGAACTTATATCTGATTTCTCTTGCAAATCCATTAGTAGAAACAATTTCATTACATAAATCAGGAGTGTTTCCCATTTTGTTCTTCCATTTTAGAAAAGGCCAGGTGCAACCCTGTGTTTTTTTTGCCTTTTCTTGGAATGCATGCCTATTTTGAAAATTGGATGTTAAAATCGCTCAGGATTTATGGAATATGTTATTTATGTTATTATCAATTTGTTAATGGTTATAATGCTGCTTTTGATTAATGCAGGAAATAGTCATCTTCAAAAGTTTATTAAATTTCATGTAAAGCATACATAAACAAACCTTGGCACGTTATTTGATTTGTAACAAAACATACATAATATCATTGTTTGGTTTAACTAACTGTGAAAATTATTTAGTTCACAACTAAGTTCTTCCTAGCATCCCATAAAATGGATTCTAGTGTCAGTCATTGAAGATATTGCTATGCTCTTCTTAAAGTATCAGGAGGCAGCAACTTCAGTAATGCAGTTCAGGTCTATTTTCCAGAATGACCGCCCCTAATTAATTTTCTGAGTAATTATTATTTGATGTTGGACATAACTGTCTTTTCCTGTGCATAATCCAATTTTAATTACTGAGGGATCATGCTGAAATTGTATGAGATCTGAATGGTGTGGTCCAGCCTATCTACCCAGGATGGTAGCATCTAAAATGTATTTCACCTTTTATGATGGGTATTCGTTAGATTTTTCTTTGAGTTGCTTTTTTATCTAGGCAAATTGAATTAAGCTGGTGTTTGATTAATATATGAATAATCAGCGCTGCATACTGAACAGATTCGCTTGGTTGTGGAACCTGGTATACTATTGATGATCATTAACGTGGTTTTAGTTCTTACTGTGAAGCCTGAAGTTTGTTCATGCAAACATGATCTCGGTGCTCTTCGTATAGTGTTACTTTCTTGATGCTTATGTTCATCTGTTCACTTCATCCTGTAAATAAAAATGTTTATATTCATCTGACTGTTCTCTGGTGAAGGTAATCATATGCTTTCATTTATGTAACAGGTGTATTAAGATGGCCATTGTTCATGATATTGCAGAAGGTATTGCCTCCAATTTCGAAATTATCTTTATGATATTTCAGGGTTTTTATTTTCAACTTGAAGGCTGAATTATTTGGCAGCGACTCACCCTTTTGCATGGTTTATTCCAGCATAAAATGGTGAATATGAATGGTCACAGAGGAAGCACCCAAAAAAAAAAAAAGGAATGATGAGCATGCATATAGTGATGCAGTGCTTTTCAGGGATCTGTGGAAAGAGGCAATTATGCTCACCAAACAAACAAAAAAAGAAAAGGAAGAAGAAAGAAAAAAATGAAACCATCCGGGGCGTTAAGGAGGAAAAGAAATAGGAGAGTGTTTAAGGGGTTGAGAAAGATTTTGTTCATGTGAGGAGTAGCCTTGTGTCTTTAGTTTCTTATTTGGTGAACTCATGGGGTTCTTGTTTGTATATATGATAGGATGACTTTTACGGAGAACCATATTTTGGCTTAGATCTACTCTTTGGTATATTACTTGCATACACAGATTTCTTTGTACATGTGAGGAGTAGCCGTGTTCTGCTAGTTTCTTTTTGGTGAACCCATGAGGTGTTTGCTTGTATATATGATTGGATGACTTTTATAGAGAACCATATTTTGGCTTGGATCTTTCATACTTTTTAGTATACTACTTGTATATGGGGATTTCTCCTAATTAATAAATGTATTTACCTTATCAAAAGAAAAAAATATGTATGACTGTGAACTAGAAAAATGCACACCTGTTGGCTTTTCTTTTGCTTTTTTATTTTTAAATTTTATACTTTGATTGGCTATGCACCTTGGTGGTGTTTACTGTTCGGTTATTAGTTAATCTGTGAGTCTAATGTAAGAAATTATGTGGTCCTCCTTATTCCAATGATCTAACAAACATCAATTAATAAACCACTTCTACATATATAACCAGCTTATAGTCATAGTATTTTCTGTTGTAAAAATTAGGTTTAACGCCTTCATCAGTTTCACTTTTGGTGTTTTCTTCTTCTACATGTTCATTTCTGTCTTCTTTTTCTTTTGGTTGGGATCTGGGACTGAGATTTTCACCTTATTTTCTATAAATGTGAGTTTTTTTGCATTTGGTAGTAATTTTGAACTTTTATAGCAATTGTTGGAGATATAACTCCATCTGATGGTATACCTAAGGCTGAAAAAAGCAGACGTGAGCAAGCTGCTTTGACTGAAATGTGCAAAGTTCTTGGTGGAGGGATGAGAGGTATTCCCTTGTGGTTGTTTATCTAATCAACAAGGTCTTCTATATTTCATTTATACGTTTTTTATTCTTTCCAAAACACCAAAAACTCTTGGTAAAGGAGTTTCTTTTTATATGACAAATAAATATCACGTTTTATACCTTTCCAGCTAAAGAGATTAAAGAACTGTGGCAAGAGTATGAAAACAACGCTTCACTGGAGGCTAATCTTGTAAAAGATTTTGACAAGGTATGAATTACTTGCTTTCATCCAATATTTATTAAAATTTTATACGATTAGAAGTTTCTACCTCTTGGAGTACACTACTTTTTTCGTGGTCTAATTTTGTCAGAGTTCATATTTGTTTTTTTGGGTAATTTGTTGATGTATGAGTTTTATATTACTGGTTCTTCATCCATGTCTTCAAAATTAGTGCACATACTCCAGTTGGAAACAGCTGAGACCATTGTGAGTATGCTCCTGTAATTAATTTGTTTTATGCGTTAGGCTTAGTGTTCCGCTTCTTCCTTTAAGAAATTGGTGGGTATGCTTATTGTGGTTTCAATGCCACTGCTATCCCATTCTTGCATCTTTCTGTGTACTGATGTTTAAATTACGTTCACTCACCGCTTCTATGTTGTCTTCCCTCCTGTAGGTCTCAAGTTTGTAATTTAATTAGTACCAAGTTGGTTCCTATCGCTCTACTAGGTCCTTAAATCATATAACATCTGATAGATATCACGCCCGATCTTCTCCAGGTTGAAATGATTCTGCAGGCTTTGGAATATGAATCAGGTGAATTACTCTTCTCCAAAAAATTTAAGTTACAGTATTAAAACCTACTACTTTTACTGAATATATTTTTCTAGTTTGTGCTTCTCTACTTTCCATATGGTTGAGTGCTTTTGGCATTTCTTTTATAATTAAAGGGCTTTGTTTTTCCCTGTATTGGGATGTGTTTGATACATCCTTTTCTCTCATTGAGAGTAAGATGCCTAAAATGATCAGAAGTGATTTAACCATTCAAGTTCTTTTAGGCGGTGCATTCTTGGTGATTGTATATGGTAATTTATTTGCTGTCTTATGAAAGACAGCAGACGGAGAAAGAAGTGAAAGGTGATTTTAATATCAAAGGTAGAACAAGTGCAGTAAAACTAACTTTTCTCGAAGCTGTTTCTTCAATCTGTCTAGTAATCTGGTAAAAAATGTTCTGCAGCTCACAACGCCCAAGTGCCACCTTTCAGACCTCTAGAGTTGGAATACTTTTTATAGAGTGCAGCTGAAAACATTTAGTTTGTCTGCAGTTTGGTTATGAAATTTATGAGGTGTCTGGGTGTCAGTAACTGGTGTTTGGTGCTAACTTTAGGCTAAGTTCTCTAAGCTTATGCAGCGTAAAATTTAGTTGTAAGGTTGCTCTTCGTGGACTAAGATCTGGAAGAACTATCTTTTTGAAGTAAATCTGTTGCTTAGGTCTTTAACATTTTGTCAAAACACGTGCCTTCAAGCAAAGAGTATCTTTATATATTCATATATATCGCGCCGCCATGGCTTAGGTCTAGTGGTAAGAATGGGACGCGTGTTAAGTGCGTTGAAGTACATCATGAGTTCAACACCTCTACTGCGAACCAAAGCCTGGTATTTAAGTGGAGAAGGGTAGGAGGGGGAGCCTGTTATTCGCCGAGTTCCAAATCTGCCCCACTTAGCCTTGGGATTTCTCAAGTTGCATATATCCGTATCTATCATCCTATGAACTCAAATCCATAAATGGGTTGATACTGCATTTGTTTTTTTTGTTTTTTTTTATTTGACAAGGAAAGATTGATACACATCTGATGCATCATGATTTTCTGAAATCTTCTGTATGTTCTCCTCTCAACTTTCATTGACACTTTGCTTTTGACAGAACATGGGAAGGTGCTGATGAGTTTTTCCTTTCAACTGCAGGTCATTGATCCTTTGTCTCTCTCAGCCTTTTCTGCCTTGCACATCATGAGTCATATCTCGACTATTCGTATATATTTTTACATGCAGGAAAATTTCAAACCGATATAGGAAAAAGCTGGGCAGTTGAAATCCATTCGAGGAGAAACTCCAGATTGGGAACTGACTCAAACTAACCCTCATTGATATTTTTGCATTTATACCATCTTAGTGCCTCCCCATCTTCAAATAACAGGGAGAGAGAACCTGATGTGTTAACGTAATCAGAGTAAAAATGCACTCGCTTCTTGTTCAGCTGAGCTCCTGTTAAGCTGAATGCTCGAAGTAAAATTTTACGTAGGAGATGTAGTACTCTAGGATATACTTTACGCATTGGGCCTAAGCACGAGTGAGTTTTTTCCCGAAACTCTTTTGGTAGTCTTGATGACATGATGGCATCTTTCACATTTACTTTGCCATGATACATTTCTACTGTTTTGTGTAGAGTTAAATGTGGTTTCACAAGCCAACAGTCCCCAAACATAAGTGTGCCTCCTTGGTTCCTCTGATTGGTTTGATTGTTTCATATAAATTCACGACGTCTTCAGGTTGGAGAGAAAAAAGTTGAATGGGGGAAAATAATGGAAGGATACATGCCCATAGGGACAGAGTAGTTGAAACATGTTGAGCATTTGAGTGTCCTATGGATCCAATTTTATTAGCCCAGCCCAAGATCAGTGGCCGAGACAAGGATTTTTACCAAGGGGGTTCGGGGCCAGATTTTCGTTGTGTCAAGGGAGTTCAATATGCAATATATACACATAAATATCAAATTTGATCTTACATATACAATGCATTTTTTTTTATAAAAAGGGTTCGGATGAACCCTTTTCGCCACCTTGGCTCCGCCCCTGCCCAAGATTAGAGTTTGAAAGTCGGAAAATTACCCGAACTAGCGATCTCAGTCCACATATTACATAACATAGCGAGATAATGCAATTTTAAGGGATATATATGCATACATGTGTATCTAAAAATCTTAGTCGCCACTTCCCACTCCAACCTCACCCGTTGGTCAGCATTTTAGTTGGCTGGCGTTGCTTCCCCGGACTTTGTCATTGGATCCAGTTGATCACGCGTAAATACAGTTGATGTCTTCACACACATTCAACTTTTGCTTTTGCAAACACATACATATACATACACACCACATTAGTCACACATACATTCAACTTATGCTTGAAAACATATACATACATATAATTGTCACACATATTTAATTTTTAATTTGAAAATACATACATACACATACAGTTGGTCGCACATACATTTAGCATCTATTTGAAAATACATACATACATATAGAATAGGCCACACATATATATGCATATAATTACAATTAAATATTATACCCATACAGTTTCAGGTGTTAATACATTCTAAAATTAAAATGCTACTATGTTTTAAAATATAGTAAAATCTCGTTATATTTTATAAAAATAGACCCAAATCGTTGATCGAGAATTTTGCAAATGTAAGCAAAGATATGGATAACTTTTGTTTGAACTTTGAATTTTGTGAACAAATAAAAAGTCAATACCAAACTTTTGGAAATCAATTTTAATTCTTGAATGCAAATCCCCATTCTCAAAGTGGGATCCATAAACATTTTTTTCAGATTATTTAATTTCCATAACCTTACAAGTTCTAGGTAGAAAAATCCTCAATTTCTTTTTATTTATCATATTCAAATTATATTTAATTCATATTTTCTTTTTTTCTCCGGAGCTGAAACAATTTGTTCTTCCTAATCTGATTCAACGTCAAAAATGGCTTGTTCCTATCATAAAGTATTTATATTTGAAGATTCTCTTCTCCCTCCTTGTCTAATTGCAAGAAGGTCAGATTTTAGCGTCAAAATTGAAAAAATAAAAAAACAACTCCGTTGCTGACTTCCTGCTAGAGATCGATTAATTTTTTTTCGAACGCATTGCTTAGATTCGAATTTACATATATTTACATAGAAAAACAAGTATTATAAGTAAATTTAAATAAATATATAGAAATCGATTATCTCAATTAAAAATTTTAAAAATATTTAAATTAATTCATCGCCGCATGTCAAACAACATACATGACATGGGGTAGCTAGGGGAATAAAAGGTTCAAAGAAAGTAGAAAAAATATACTCCTAACAAAGTGCTTAAAAGAAAGTGGGCAAAACGTACTATTGTCTGCATGCAATTAGATCCACAAATTTTCAAAATTATCCCAATCATTTGTTCCACCAACCTAACCACTAACAAAAATACATGATCCCCATTTGTCCCCATTGTTACAGCTTATATCGGGTGTTAGTAATTTAATTTATATAAATTTAATAAATTTTTTAAAATATAAATACGGAGTTTTTTTAACTCAAATTATTGGGTTCGGCTTGAACTCAAGAAAATGATCAAAATGATCGAGGGCTAGATTATTAGTCTTTTTATATATCACGCAATTGAAATAATTTTTAATGTATAAAATAAATGATTATTTTAGTTTTTCATATATGCTGTGTAATCGAAATTGTCCTTAATGTATGAAAAAAAAAGTGATTATTTTAGTCCTTCACATATACCATGTAGCTAAAATGGTCCTTATTGTATAAAAAATGATCATTTTTAGTTCTTCATATAAAACCACGTAACCGAAATAGTCCTTAAGATATGAAAAATAATTATTTTAGTACTATATATACCACGTAACTGAAACAACTTTATTATATGAAAAAAAGGATAGTTTTAGTCCTAAACTTTAAAATAACCGTGTATGTAAAAAAAAAATTATAAATTTAACCAACAACTTATATAAATTGTATTACTCGATGTAATAGTTAGTTAAACTTAACAGATTATTTAACTTACGTCGTTACTTTTAAGGTCTAGAACTTAAAGAAAGAGACATTTATAAAAGTTTAATAATGGAGGAAATGACATGTTCAGCTCGATCAAGGTATCATTAAAATACTAATTAGGATTGTAATTTTGTGCATATAAAAGTTGGACTTGACCCCTATGCACGTGTACAACCACATATAGAACAAAAGTGATTTGTAAATAAACACAACAAGTTGTAATAATTTAAATCTTAAATTTACCAACATGAATTATCGGGGATGGTCGAGATTCCTCTACTCTTAATTAAAGTTTTAGATTTGAATCCTGGAGAATTGAAAATATCTATTTTCAGCGCCTCTTTCAAAAATAAGTTCTGCAAAGCGACGAATTCAAATTTAATCAAATACAAGTATCGGATAATCGAACACTGAATAAAAATCAAAAATCTTAAATTTTAATAAATTAAATAACGTCACTGTTACTATGGATTTAATTATTTAGTAATAGATTTTGAGAATCCCATGAGGATTTTGTTATTTAGGGGAATTAATGGAGAATAAATTCACCATAGATGCTAACAAAAACTATAATTTAAATAACGCGTTATAATTTATTTTAAAAAAAATGATTTTTAATAAATAAAATTCTAGTCAAAGTCAATGAATAGAAATAGAATAATTCAATATCAACCAACTAGAGAATTTAAATTTTGATTTGTTTGTATATGGAAGTAAAGGGAGCTTTCATTCCTTTCATTTTCAATTTATTTATTTCTTTATAATAAGAGAAAGTCCTCATTGGTTAAAACTTTTTTTGCTTGCTATTTTTGTTTATTTAAACAAACACATATTTGTAATTGATACTTTGCATTTTTTCAATCTTTTCCAATTATACCGTGAAAAAATATGATGCAGTGGATGAGAATCGCATTTTTATGAGATTATGTTTTTTTTTAATTAGTTGTTTCGATTTTGAGTCATGCGTAAAAAAAATCCTCTGGGGAGTTCTGCCTTGAATGAACTCTATACGGTTCATGAATTCAAATTAGTCGGGCTCTCTAATGCGGGCATCGTGACGGATGGGAAACACAACAACAAAAATAAAAGGTTTACAATTATATATTATAAGCCATAATTTTTCTCTTCTTTGTTACGTATTTCATTCACCACCACCACCACCAACAAACACAATATCTATAAGTAGAATCTGGAGAAAGTAATAACGAAATTATTTCAATAAACTCAATTTTTTTTAAAAATGCAACTGACGTAAGAATATATGTTATTCAATGTAAGGCATATATCTCTTCGAAAATAGTTCACGTTGATTCTAAGAGTGCAACTGACACAAAAACATATTTTTGCTCACCATAAGGCATATATCTCTTCGAAATTGTTCAAATTGATCCTGTCTATATCTTGAAAATTTTGGGTCAAAAATGAGAATTCAGACAACTATTAAGTATTTGATTTTTATGATCAGATTGTCAAACTAATTAAGTTGGAGAAAGATGTTTTTATATATTTTCTATATATGGAAAGTTTAAATATCAGTATATAATAATCTGAAATTGTAATAAAAATAAATAAAGGAGGTTTATACGTAATGATTTTTGAGTTTTTGTTACTAGATAATTTAATATTCTATGTATAAATATAATTAATTCAATTATTATGATCAAATCCCTATTATAAATTTTTGATAAAATATAATGGTGAGATTTCTATTGAAAAGTTATATATTTATTAATCGCTCGATCAAAATTATTTTATATTAACTAATTAAAAACACACATATATATATCAACTATTTTTTTAGTGGACAAATTATTTACCTTAATTTTCCTTTCTTCTTCTTTTAATGAACCTAGCATATAATTGTCAATTATTAGATTTTTACAAAGCATCTAAAATAAAACATTATGACCAGATTTAGTTAGGTACTGGTCTTGATTATAAAGAGAAAAAAAATTCCTTTTCATAATAATTACGTAATCATCAGGATATTAATAATTGATGTAGGACCATACTGATTAAAGAAAATAATAATAATATAAAAAAAAAATTAAAAGGACAAGGTTTGACAAATTAGCGTTTGCTTAGCTAATCTAAGTAATATTTGGATTATTCTAACAATACGAAAATAGTGGCACTGGATATTAATAATTGAAATCATCACGTATTTTCGTGATCTATAGGTCACGAATCTCGACCGTGACGACAATTACTAACACTAAATCATAATAAGTTATATATATCTTACATTTTGGGGTGTGACTCTTCCTCAACTTTGCAGGAACGGGCAATTCTATTAATCAAATATATATAAAAATCTATATAATAAATTAAATAAATATAAGAAAATTAATTTAGCGTCGGGTGTTTTTCAGTTTTGTAAATCTGGAAGGCTTTTTATTAGAGCCAAAGGACATTAGAATCATACTCTTTATTTTATTTTACATTAATGCCCATATTTTATTAATGTGTTCATATTGAACTCAACATCGATCTAGCGTTGAAAAGGTCAAAGGGGAGATTTTCTTTTTATTTATTTATTTTGACTTGGTAAACTAAGATAGTTGATTTCAAGATCAAGTTATATATTATAGTTGGCAAGATTTTTCATAAATAGAACTTATAAATTATCATATTTATTTATAGTTATTTTTTAAAAAATTGGGCTTATTTATAAAGAGCGATATAATAAAAATATTATTTTATTTATTATTTTTAAAATATATATATTAAGTCTAAAATAAGTAAAGATGAGCAGAGAGGTTAGAGGGAATAAATAAAACGTAGGATCTAATCACTAAAGTGAGTGTATTTTACATAATTAATCATGGAGAGACAAATGTATTTAGTTGGTAAAGTACATGGTTAATCATAATTTATGGTTGAGAGTTTGAGTTATGTAGAAGTAAGTGAAAAAGTCAAATGTTGATTTTCTTGAAGTGAGGTAAAATTGGAAAAATGATACTCCGTTGTTAGGATATAATTTATATACATATTAAGAAAAGTTAATAAGAATGATAATTAGAGTAATATAATTTTATTAAATTTTTTGAAAATATATAATAATATTTTTTTATATTCTAAAATGACTTTGTTAATAAAGCTAAAATTAAAAAAATACGATCAATTATTTTTTGAATTTTAAAACTAATAAATATTTTGAAACACTTATTTTTAATATACCAGTAATAAAATAAAACGTAAGGGAGTAAATATAACTCCACTTAGTCAAGACTTAAGATGGATGTGGATGTAGTGGTAATAATGAGTAGAAAATCTATGCACAAGATTATGTATAATAGAAGTAAAAAAAGAAATTAGGTGTTATTTTCATATATGTTTAAATTTTCATCCTTGAAGTTATTCAACACATTTTTTTATTTTTAAAATAAGGATATTTTTATTAGTGTTTTACATAATTAAGAAATTATTAAAGATTATATTTTATTTAATAATATTTATTAAAGAGTATACCCAAAATTAAAAATATCATTTATTTTAAAAATAAAGAAAATCTTGTATCAGTAAGAGGTAATATATATATTTGAAAAAATTACTAAAGTACATGCAAATTAGTTCGAGTATTACTGCATTCGAGGGTAATTAAGGTTCAAATTCAAAAGGAGGCAAAAAATCACTAAGTGATTTCTTTTCATCTTTCTAAAACTTGGTGAGTTAGTGGAAGAAGAAATACACTCAAGTTGGCCCAGACACCACCTTCATTGCAAAGAAACTAATAAATCTACCCGATATTTATGTTGGTGAAAAGCGCACGTAAACTAATTCAAATACCATCATTATAAAAAAAAAATTAACTTATAAATTTATCAACTACATATATTAATAGAAGATAACAAATATAAATATTTTAATAAAAATACATACACAATAATTCAAACACCACTATTATAAAATTAAAAAAGAGTTAATTCGAATATCACTATATTATAAAAATAAAAAATAATAAAAATACTACTACTCATATAGAGTTGGAAATGTAGGCTTGTGGAAAAGGCAAGGGCAACACGTTTGATTTTTTAGGCGCTGACTGTCTTATGCATAATAAGCTGCTGCAACGTTGCGCAACATTAGCTTTACAATTTATTACATCATTAAGCATTTTGTTGTTTGACGTTTTAAGAAAGCAAAGCCGAACTAATTTAATAAATCATAATAATATAATAATAATAATAATAATAATGACTTCTTTATGACAGTATTGAAAAACATCATATTCTTACAATCCTATATATTTAAGAAAAAACACAAAATCCAATTTTCAACGTGTGAAGGTTTGTCTTCTCAATTATTTTTTTTCCAAAAAAGGTGGTCGCTTTCACTGTTGGTGCACTAGAAGATTGATTTTGCAGACCCCAGTTTCCGTGTTTACCCCAAGGTAACAAATACGAGTATAAGCTTTTCTTTTCTTTTCTTTTTTTCTGATTTTGTATTTGAAAGAATGGTTTCTTACTTGGATCATTTGCAAGTGCCATAGGAAAAAATAACAAGGTAATAAAGAATTGGATTGACTTATATGGGTCTTGGCTGATTTGGGTTTACGTTTGAAAGTCTGAATCTATATGTGAAATGATAACATTGGATTTTTATTTTTCTTTGGCTTCTTTTCTTGATTTGGGCATTCAAGGTTTTTGTGATTTTCTTATGAGGATCCATACCTTCGATTCTACATTTGGTGATTTGGGGTATGTTTCTTTTTTCTGCCATAAGGGTTATCAGTGATCTCAGTTTCTTGATTTGATTCTCATAAGATTTTGGAATGTGTAATGGTGTTCTGCTGAATTAGGTAAAGGTGAAATTTTGCCGAGTCATGTGCATGATTTGGCATTTTCTTATTATTTTGCAGTTGTTGGTGAATTCTGAATGAGTTTTTGACAAAGATTGAGCATTTTTGTTTGTTTTGTTATCCAAACAAGTTTACTGAGTTGAATTTCTGGGAAGTTTTGAATCTTTTTTTATGTTTTTCTGAAATTTCTAGGTAACAGCTTGGAGAGGAAGTGAATTGCTTTATCTCACTTGGGAGTGAATTGCTTTAGAGGAAGAAGCAATTTATTGCATTGTTTGTGTACCTTTTTGGGAAAAATCAGTTAGAGGAAGTGTGGCCCCTTTTTTGGGTCAGAATTCTTGAAATACTGGTAATTTTGATTGATGTTTGATGTAATTTGACAGTATTGAAGAAATGGTGTAATTTTAGCTAGTTTTTGGTGGTGGTGAAATGTCAGCAGTAGTTTCTCCACTTCCAAGTTTTGCACCATTTGCTGCTCCACCAGTTCGTCTTGAGTCCACCTCTCAGCTTTCTTCTCCGCCCCCTGTATCTCAGCCTAATGTGACAGCACCACCTGTGTCTTCTTCCTCCAACCTTACCCCCAATCTGCTCCTCCCGGCCTCACCACCACTACCACAATCACCTCCTCCAAGTAACGTTCTTCATCGCCTCCTCCAATGGCTTTCCCACCCACAAAGCATCAGTCCTCCAACCAATGATCCACCTCCAACTTCTAGTCCTCCACCTTTACCTCGCCTCCACCTAGCCCGCCTGCTAGTTTACACGTCACCTCAATCTTCCCTCCGCCTTCCACCACCTCAATCTTCTCCTCCCCCTGCCAGCTCCTCCTCCACCTCCATCTAGCCCACCAGTTAGTTCATCACCACCTCCAAAAGTTGAGCCTCCACCTGTCTCACCTCCCACAACCAACCTCCTACAAGTTCACCTTCACACTCCAAAAGCTGGATCCTCCTACCTCACCTCCACCACAACCAACCACTCCTCCAAGTTCACCTTCACCACCTCCAAAAGTTGATCCTCCACCTGTATCACCTCCGCCACCTGCGAAGAATCCGGGTCCTACTCCACCACCACAATCTCCTGAACCTCCGAAAGGTCTATCTGTGCTCCACCACCTTCTCCCGTGAATTCACCTCCATCACCGGTGTCCGTGCCACCACAAGGTTCACCTCCTACCCCAGCCTCTAACCCTCCTAAAAATCCACCCCCTTCACCACCTCTACCTGGTAATTCACCTCCATCGCCAGCATTTACGCCACCACGAGGTTCACCTCCTACACCATCCTCGGAGCCTCCTAAAAATACACCTTCCTTCACCACCAGTTCCTTCCAGGTGGACACACTACCAATGGGATCCAGTGGCAATGCAGCAGATAGCTCAAACAGTCCGAGTAGTAGCGGCATAGGTACTGGAGGTACAGTTTCCATTGGCATCATTTTTGCTGTTTTATTGCTTAGTGTTGTTGGAGTAGTGGGTTGGTGCGTATGGAAGCGAAAGAAAAAGGCTTTTCATCTCAATGGTGGGAATGTCATGCCAACCTCTGTGGGCCCCACACCAAACTCTGGTAACTTTTCAGAAACTAGTATATCATTCATTAGCACGTCAGTATATGTTTCAGATCTTTCTGAAGCAACATCAATGTAATATTTGTGGTTCATAAATTTCAAATGCAATCTGAGAAGATGCACAAATTGTGTACAGATTCCGTCTCATTGAAGATACAGGAATCAACAACTGTGACTGGAAATGGAGCTGGCAACAAATTCCTAAATTCTCCTGGAGGATCTGGTGGATTGGGAAACCAAAGATATGGTTTACATATGAAGAACTAGTTAAGGCTACTGCGACTTTCTCAGCGGAGAATTTGTTGGGGCGGTGGATTTGGTTCTGTATACAAAGGATGTCTACCAGATGGGAGAGATGTAGCAGTAAAGCAGCTAGATATTGGTGGGCGCCAGGGGGACCGGGAATTCAGAGCTGAAGTTGAAATCATTAGTCGAGTACACCATCGCCATTTGGTTTCCCTTGTAGGTTATTGCATTTCTGAGAAAAGAAGGCTCCTTGTTTATGAATATGTCCCTAATAACACCTCTTTACTTCCATCTTCATGGTAAATACAAATCTTTTACTTTTAAGAACTCAATGTTGACATTTGGTCACTAAACTAGATGTTGATACTTGCAATTTACAGCTGAAGGAAGGCTTGTTATGGTTGGGCAGCACGTGTTAAGATTGCTGTTGGTGCAGCTCAGGGAATAGCTTATCTGCATGAAGATTGTAAGTTATTTTTTAGTGTTATGGTTGATTATCTGCACTTGGCTTCTTCTTTGGGTGAATTAAAGAAGAGTAAAGAACCACAAAAATTGTACCATCAGATAATCTACCTGATTATCATCTTGTTAATTTTTTAATTGAACCTCTTCTCTCCCTACATCAATTACAAAATACATTGAATACTTGGAAAAAAAAAACACATCGAACAACTGTATAAGATGCTCCACTATCAACTTTCCTGTCCTATTTGCCTAAAAGAGAACAAAAAAACAATGGGGGAGGGAGGGAGGGAAATGGATATAAATATTTTCAGCTTAACAGAAGTCACAGGACCTTGGTATTGGCATTTTCCTTGTGACGAAATTGCAGTAGTTCCTCCTTGTGATGAAGCTGAATCTATTAATCAGTAGCTAACATGAGTTCAAGCCGGGGAAACAGCCTCTTGCAGAAATGTAAGGGGAGCTGTGTACAATAGACCCTTGTGGTCCGCCCTTCCTCGATCCCGCGCGATAAAGGAGCTTAGTGCACCAGGCTGCCTGATGCTGGCCTTATACCATTAAAGGAAGAATTACAAGAGAAGAGAAATGCAGGTGAAGTTATGATATTGGTGTGATCTGTTATAGACGATCCCTTTGTTCTTATTGCCTGTAATATCTATGTGGTACACGATTCTAATTATCACTTTAATCTGGATTTCATAATTATCACTCTTCTTTGTTTCACTCATTTTTCCTGGTGATGACAGGCAATCAGATATCCACAGAGACATAAAGTCTTCAAACATTCTTTGGATATTAACTTCGAGGCTCGGGTATACCGACATCCTCAAACTCCATAATTGACATTCTTTGACTCTCAAACAGCCATATAATTCTAGTTATTTTTCACAGGTTTCTGATTTCGGATTAGCTAAATTAGCCCAGGATGCAAATACTCATGTTACAACTCGTGTTGTGGGAACATTTGGGTATGTTGCAGCACCAACATTAACACTAAGTGGAATAGAGGGAACAACGCATTATATTCCTTCTGTTTGGTGGACTATTCTAATACCTTGTATCGTTTCAGATACATGGCTCCTGAATATGCATCAAGTGGCAAGCTTACTGAAAATCCGACATATATTCTTTTTGGGGTTGTGCTTCTGAGCTAATTACTGGACGGAAGCCTGTTGATACATCTCAGCCTTTAGGGAGGAGAGTCTAGTTGAATGGGTATGTTTTTAGTCAAATCCGATATCTTCTTTCTCCGTGTCCAAAGTGGCATGAGAGGTCTTTTCATCAGCCATTCTCCACATTATCTGAGAATTATGCACTGGTTATTTGTCACATTTCCAAGTTAAAATATCTGCATGGGCATAGAAAAGTATTGTGTTTAGTCCATTTCACTAGGATAACCTCTACGTTTCATGTTAAATACGACAAGGATTGGCCCAGTCATTTTCCACACTGCACAGGAACTTGGTGGATGATGTTTGAAAAACCCGCCATTGGTGCTACACTGTTACTCGAAAGCAGGTGTCTAGTCACACCTCTTCGAAAGTTCCTCTAGCTTTCTTTGTTCTAGCACATCAGCATGCCAATATACTGAGTAGCGGGAGTTACTCTGCTATAAGTTCGTCTAAAAGAAACTCAGATGGTTATCCTGGAAACCCTAGGGTGGAGAAACTATCAAAGTATTAGCCTCTGGATAATGTGTTTGTCCTTCTTTAGTAATACAGTGTTTGCAACAGAACCTTTTTTTTTTTTTACTGTTTTCTGATATGGTGCAACAGAACCTGTTTATTGTTAGACCTACCGTATAGTTGCCTACTATTCTGCCATTTCCAATGGGATTAGAGCTGCTTTTCCTTTATAAATGGCAGTGAGTTTGTCCTTGTTTTTACTTTTAAGATTGAGAAAGCAGGACAATTTCATGAATCACTTAGGGAATCCTGATGATTCAGTTTGAGGACATTAATTAAAGATAATAGTCAGCATCCTGTGTTCATCACATTTTTGAGATTATTAAAATCACCTTATGTAGCCCCCTTCCATGTTCTCGAAAAAAGATATCATTCCAATTTGATCCTTAATTTGAGTTTATCAAGGGGACATTTGATGATATAAGATTTTATTTAAGGCTTGGTTGGGCACAATCAGATATCCTGAGTGAAATAAATCCAGGGAATTTAGGTGTAACAAAACTACTCCTTCCATTCCATCCCAATTTATGTCACACTCATTCCTTTTTAGTGAGTCCCAAAAGAATGATACTCTTTCATATTTAGTAATAGTTTAACATTAAACTTTTCATTTTTCCGTGAATGAAATGATTTATAGCCACACAAATGTCTATGGCTTATTTTAGACCACAAGTTTCAAAAATCTTCATTTTCTTCTTAAACTTCATGACCGGTCAAACACCTAACATAAATTGGGACAAAGGGAGTCAGCTTAAAGCAATGACCAAATACAAATTGCTGAAAATGTTGCTCTTCTTGTTCACGAAGAATGGTACTTCTTTCTATCCTTTGGTGAAATAGGAATAAGCAAGAACACGGAGATAGGTTTGATGTCGTAAGACATTAAGTGTTCCGACTCTATTCCAACTTATTTGCAGTGCTTGACTAGGTGAGTGAAAGGAAATCTTAGGTTAGTTTGGTTGTTTAATACCTGCACGGATTTGGTGCTTCATTTGAATCCATGTAATAGTCATTTCTTATACCTGGCATCGCTATCTAAAAATTAGCGGTGCCATGCCTGCTTGTACACACCTTGACTGTTCCATTAATATCTATGTTAAACACTGGTAAATTATTCTTAAATCTGTTTAATTATGTACTATTTGTGAAATACTTTTGAATTGATGAATTTCAAATCTTATACCTAAGCGTAAGAGGTGAGCTAACTTTTGGTTAATACGTGCTTTTAATTATTTTTCCAATCAATTCTGTGTTGACAATATTGAAGAAATGCATAGCCTGTATATGTTCTTGGTCATGATAAATAGAGCACTAACATCTAAAGCATGTCTTTCAGTGGCATCTTCGAAAATATTTCATAAGCATGTGCTAAATTAATTATATTTTTGAAATGCGCACATGATTAATGGCTATTTTTCATACTGGAATCAGATTCTTTGCGCTCTCTCACTTTATTTAGAACTGGCAAGAAATGTATTTGAAGGAGGACCTTCTATCTTTTTGTACATTAAACTTTACAGTATTTCCTGGGGACTCTTTAAGTTCTGTTCATTGACTTCTTGATTGTTTTATTCTTTGATCATTCTTGGAAATGAGCTTGTGTTCACCCTAGACCTGAGAAGGCTATCTTGTTGCAAAGATTCCATCTTCATTCCTTATACTTCTGTTTTATCTCACTTTCCATAGTTTTTCTTCACCTGAAAGGTTGACGTATGTAGTTGCTTTGCTCAAAAAGTTGCCTGCTTAAATTTCATATCATGCATCATTAGAAACCTGAAAAAACAATAATTATAGCAACAGAAAATGATTATGCCTTCTTATTATTCAGAGCAGAAGGCTTCTACTAAAAATGGTTTATATTTCCATCTGGTTTCATTTGTAGTCAGCAACCTAAAATCAAGCCACCCAGAAGTTTCCGAGTACTTATTTCTTTCTATTAGAACTGAATTCTGGTATTATCAAATTTACCTAATCTTTGAATCAGCCTGACACTGTTTTGCAGTCGTGTCAATGTAAAACTTAGTGAATCATGCTGCAACTTGATCTTTTTTCTCTTCCAGGCTCGGCCGTTGCTTGCTCATGCACTTGAGAAATTGGAATTTGATCAGCTGGCAGATCCACGCCTCGAGAAGAATTATGTTGTCCCTGAGATGTTTCAAATGATTGAGGCAGCTGCAGCTTGTGTGCGCCACTCAGCTGCAAAGAGACCAGGGATGGGACAGGTAACTGATTCTTTATATCACTAAAATCCTGCACCTGAAACAGAGGTAAGACAATCATGAGGGAGCTTTACATTCCAATCATTCTTATTCCTTGCAGATTATGAGAGCTTTTGAAAACATGTCTACATCTGATCTGACAAACGGGATGAAAGTTGGCGAAAGTACAATATATAACTCTGCAGAACAATCTGCAGAAATAAGATTGTTTCAAGGATGGCATTTGGTAGTCCAGATTTTAGTCTGCATTTTTAGTCAAGGTACACAACATAGCGGAGAATCGGCTGAAGATAAGGTATAGTACACAGCCAAAGGCCTTGCTAAAGCAGCAACTGTATGTATCTTTTTATAGATCAAAGGGCCTATGCTGAGAGGTATACGCTTGCCTCTCCGAGGTTATTTTGGTTAGGCTTTGTAAGTAGATTCCTTTTTTGGCTGCTTACATATAGGCTCTGCTGTTTCATAGCAATTCTTCTGTAAGTAACATGAAATTTTGTCATCTCCAAATTATTTGTTTTTTTCAAAGGTTTATTCAACTTCTTTTTCTTCAGATGGTGGAAAACTTTGATGGAACATAGGTCTTGAGAATAAAGCTTCCTCTCACAAAGGTGGGGAAAGAAGGCCCTTTAAAATCTAATGTATCCCTTAGTATTCATTCAGAAGATTTCTACACAAATGAATCAATATTTGCTTAAAAGAGAATGTATGCACCCGGTGGAATAGTCGAGGTCCACACAAGTTAGTCTGGCTACTACAGTGATAAAAAAATGTAAATAGAAAGACCAAGTATTTAAGTTTTGCTTGTAAAGCTTTTACGTCCATTGACACAAGGTATAAGGAAAAAGCAAGATTGAGAAAATCATATGTCTTTTCTTGGAAGGAAAGTGCAAAAAGTCAAAGACAGAGACTCAATAATCAAGCCTGTTGGAAGGAATCCTTCTACCAGCTATCCATAAACAAACAAACAACTGTACTTCCATCCTACAAGTCGTGTGGTCGGTTATATAAATCCTCACGTCCTTATGAGCATACGCCATAAATTGACTCATTTTACGTTGGCTGTCAACATACCACAATCCTTCTCCTTCATTCAGACTTGAAACCGGCAATGTGAGCAAGTTCACACTGGCGAAGTTCTTCACCTAGCTATCCATGATCATGTGAAATGCAAGTCATTAGAACATGACTGCTTATGCTTCCTTAGACATTTTGTTTTAAGCTATCACTTCCATCTTTCTTTAGCTTTGCAGGCAATATTTTATTTATCAATGCTTCAAACATCAATATACTCTTCTACAAAGACAAGCAACCTATTCCTTGACAAGAAATGACTTATATTCATAGCCCTCTTCATTACCTTCACCCTCTCTGCTTCTAATCCTGGGACAGAAAATGGAAGACAAAAACATTTTATGGCCGATTGTATAGTCATATGTTGCTGTTGCCAATGATCCTCCAAATCATCATCTTATTCTTGCTTAACCTTCCATACAAGCTGTTAAAGAAAACAAAAGAATGTATAAAGAAACTGAGATATCGAAGACGGAACAAGAAAACTATGGAGATGGAGATCAACAGACATGATGAAGGTGAAATCTTGAAAGATCATGGAGGATCTTTGAGGGTTCAACTTGAGAGGCGTTGTATGGAAGAAGTTGAAAAGGTTTTAGAGGAGTTTTCTCAAAAGGGTGAATTTGCTTTTGGAAGCTTTTGGGGTGTGGATGAAGACGAGGTGTTAGAGACAGAGAGAATCACAACATGTATACATAAACAAACAGTTGATTATGATGTTTTTCAAACTCATTTGATACAAGTCTTTGGATCTTTCAACTTGCAGTGACTCTATCATATGTTCTTTTACAATGTTTCTATTGCCTTTAACTAAAATTTATGAAATACCTAAATCTCCCGTCTGTTAGAGAAAGTCTGCACTTTGGGTAGAATTACTGTTTCTTCCAACGGATTTAAGTTTTATACACTGACGCGAGTAGCGTAAAAAGAATTTAAACGATCGGACAATTTAACATGCTATTGAAGGTTATTTACTATTTACTCAAGGTTACTTACTATTAACTAGACACTCACTCAAGCACCACGTACTTTAAATCCTGAATTCGTATGTGATAGTTTGTCCCTTGGTATGTTTGGATATTTGTTTTGGGGTATTATACATAATATGTTTTATTGTGTCATTTTCGTCAGGCATGTCTTTCTTTAAAGCATTTTGATATGCTACACTTGAGCTAAGGGTCTATCGGAAACAACCTCTCTACCTTCGCAAGGTAGGGATAAGGCTGCATACGCACCACTCTCCCAGACCCCACTTTAGATGTTGTTCTTTTTGCGGAAAAAACAATTATATCTGCCAGAAGATGCAAAATGTCCTTGGCATATTGATACAGAAAGATAAAATTTTTGCACACACAGAGTTCAAATAGAAATGCTCATTATTGCTAAAAATGCACACATGCCAATAACTTGAAAGAGAATACTGGCCCAGCAACTCAAAACAAATCCAATCCTCTTTCTTATTAAGAGTTGCTTATCTGCTATTCTGCTTCTAGTACTCAACAACAAAAACTTAACAATTCTACAAGAAATACAGAATGTTGAATTACAAATATATTACCAGTTGACAGAATTTACAAACTCATGAGGCATCTTAGCCATTTAAGACATGGTGTGCTAGTAGTATAGCTTTGCGCCAATTGGACCTCGACGTTGTGGCCTCAATGTCTGTAGTCGTGTACAGGACCAGCTCGGAGAACATGTACAATGAGCAAGTTCCTTACACAGTGGTTTTTTGTAGGTCCAAAAGTTGTCTTGCTGAGAATACCTTATTCAGATGTTATCTGTGGCTACTAGTCTTTCTTGTCTTCCAAAGGACCCTTCTCGCCAATGAACGAGCAGTGAAACCTACGGTTGTGGGCCTTATTGACCTCTGTCTACCACATGGCAGAACTCTGGGTCATCGGACTCTCGTACTTATCCATTGAATCATCCCTGTGGTACAATGGGAAGAACCAAGGCTTGAACAGCATTGTATATAAAGTATGGAATTAGAGCTGGAATGACTTCACCAATATTGTGATGATCCAGTAGAATGGGTCGGGCTAAGGCTTCCACGAAGACTTGGTAAGCGGTAGTGGTTGTGGTGACATGCTACCATAAATCAGAAGGAAAATGTACCAGAGAGCAATTCCACCCCAGATGACTATATGCTGGATTAAGGTAAATAACTGATAGCAAGAGCCATTTTGGCAGTTGACAACCCGTGTTAACACATGTGTACATGAAGTTGCTCCAACAAATCAAGGGAATTCAGCAACTCTTACCGCTCTTTTAAAGGCTTGAGGATCTAGTGCTGTTATGCAGAAGAAGAAGATTATCACTGCACTACAAACGCCATTGACCATCCAGCCAATGAGTACGACGCCATCTGAAGAGGAGATTCTGGATACCTTCTTGATACAGTAAAGGAACTGCCACAGAATACCAAAAATAATATTTAGTAACTAAGAAAAGTACTTAATTCCATGTCATGTCCAATTAGCCATAACAGATACAAAAACAGCTGAAAATAGTAACTAGTTTGTAGTTTTTGGCAAACGCTAGTAATAAGCACATATACATTAAGCGAATATGAATACTGCATCAAGTGTAACATACCTTAAGACACAATCTGGCAGATACATCTGATCAAAACTCCCAAAGCAATCACCGGGAGTGATGTGAAGAAGACATTGTAAGTTGACAGAAACCATTCATTATATGCTGGTTGTCCAGAAAATGATGTATAGGCCTCGTATAAGAACACAGTAATACCAAATACGACATGTTTTTGTAGAAGAAGTAGCATATCTGCAGGGAAACAAATTAAAGCCAGTTATCGAACTTCTGCTCCAATAATAATATCCTTTGTCTTTTTGAAACAGTTCGACAAGGTAGTGATTTTATTCTTTAAACACATTTTTAAACTACTAACTAATGAGGAGAGAACAAATTTGGAGGAGGAAATCAGAGAAAGATAGATTACCACAGAGATCCTTCTATAACACCAATGTCCATGCACTAAAAGCAAACGCTCCAAAAATCGGAACTGAGCAATTGCAACATCACTTGACATAACAGCCTAACGAGTTAAAACAAGAAAAAAATTATGAAAAGAACAATTAGTTAGGGTAGGTGGAGGAAAAGCATAAATGTGAAAATCATCAAAGTTGCTACACGGAGGAAACAGAATAGGTATAAGCTCTTGAACCTGCATTCCTTCGACGCCACTGATTCCAACTCCAACATCAGCTTCTTGAAGCATTCCTACATCATTAGCTCCATCTCCAACTGCCAATGTTATCTTTCCAGTCCCGTTTTTGACAAGTCTTGTTACCTATATATTCCAAGAAATAGTCAAACTAAGCGCCAGAGTAGACTAGAAAACATAGAGTCTGGATACTGAAATCACCAACTTACCAGTGCCTTCTGTTTTGCAGGATGAACGGCAGCATATAACAGAGGCGCATCTGATTGCAAGGTCTAAGAACATATCTTTCACTTCATCGCCTAGGGCATATGCAAGAGATTTCCCATCAATGATCAAAGCAATGCCTCTTGTGCTTGAAGCAGTAAGTAGAGCCTTCCCTTCAGTAATTTGCCGGGAAACACTTCCCTTTGAAGCCTGTAGTTTAAAAAAAAAAAAAAAAGGTCAAACACAACTTCATGAATATGAAATTTAAAATTCAAAGAAATATTTCCACATATTTAGTCATGTACCTATCGCTGCTACTTCAACAAGTAATGCAAACAAAGAAGGTTCTCTAGGAGATTATAGGAGACATTGCTCTAACTTTTCTCTTTTTCATTCTTTATGTGGTTCTTTATTGATTTAGTTCATGGATATTGAATTGTGCTTTGGAGGAAAGTGCAGTGAACATGCATGTCAGACTCATGGGTGCACAGAGAGAGTGAAAGAGCAATGGCGCCGATCATTTGCAAACATGGTGAGCTACTTTCAGCTTCAAGTTCATTGTTGAGTGCAATGGAATATAACCATCAGTTAACTGATTGATTATACGGCATGACAGATTTTTCTTTTCCATTTCAAATGACTCAAGCTTATGGATAAGGAAATTGATGTGGCCCAGATTAAACAGGAGATGTATTTACCCTGGTAATTGCATTCTTTTCTCCAGCTTACAGCTATAATATCAGGGCTTTCCAGCGTTATGATAATTTGCTTCATTCCTTGTCTAAGCAAACTACATGCATAACTGCAGAAGACATTTTGGTCAGAACTGTTTGGACAAGCAAAGCTTGTATCAAATAAGAAATATAAAAACTCATATTCCATTACTATACCCGATATTAATGGCTGTTTCCATCTTATCCCCAGTCAAAACTCAAATTTTATGCTCATTGAGCAAGTTTGTCAATGCAATCAGGAACCTAGCATGAATAGAAACAGAAAAGTCAATACACATCCAAATGACGTCTGTAGAAACAGATATGTCAATATCAATTAACCAACAATGCTTATAATAGTTCTGTGGGTTCACAAAACTTACCCCTGGTTGAAGTTTGTCTTCCACAGCAGTAGCACCAAGGAGAATCAAGTCTTTTCTATCTTATCTGTTACTTTTATCAGTGATTGCCTCACGGTCTTCACTCATTGAATTCTTGGCCTCTAGAAATTTTTCATTGAAAGTTTTGTATTCTTCTTCACTGAGTTCACGATAAGCCAGTATCAAGGTCCTTAAGCCTGCATCAGCATACTATTCACATGTTCCCTTGTTTTTCTTCAAACTTTCTTCCATGCCAAGTCTTTCAAAACATGATACTGCATAAAGACACCAAAAAAGAGACAGAAAGAGAAGGAACACAAAAACTAGGTCAGTAACTAGAACAAGTGTTTAGGAGAATATATGGCATGTGAAGTTGCAACTTATCAATCTGTCAGCACCTTGGTGAGTAACAAGATCTTTCCATCCTCATCCTTTACTATGACGGACATCCTTTTTCTTGTACTATTGAACTCCAAAACATTCAAAATCTTGTATGACCTGCAAACAAAGATCTCTAAGATTACTCAACCAAAATTGTTCATGTTTATAGCACCGCATGTACCAGTGTGAGAATATAAAAGCATTCATTGTTTTAAGTTTTCATAGAGATTAAACATCTTTTTGAAAATCAACAGAAATGCCTACTATACTAGGCTGTACCGAATACCCACTTTTAAACATCAATGCTTTTGCAGAAAGTTCATCCTCAGTTATTCTCTTGTGGCATTGTGCAGATAAGCCTTTAACATGTAACTCAAAGCTCCTTTATGATGGGTCTGGCTCCAAAGGCTCACTGATCAAGAGGTGCACAATATCACAAAAAGATATTTTCTTAGAAACTAAATGCTTGATGCAATATATGCTTCAGGCATATTATGCTAAGTTACTCCTAATCTTCTTGTCCCTTCTTGCTGAGATAAATCCAATTCATAAAAATGAGCTACATTTTGTTGAGTTCCTTAGCAATTTTCAAAAACCAAACTTCTGGCAGTGAATCATGAAGGCTGTTTGTCTGGAGAGCCTTGGCCATATATGAGATTCTTTTGCTCTGGGCACCTCTCACTCTATCTCTGGAAGGGCGACTGCAAGACAGACCACTGCTAACAAAATCGGAAGAATTTCTGTAATGATAGACGAATTTGAGCTCTGAAAAGCCAACTCCCATCATGCGCTATCCAAAATTGTCCTTTAATGGTGACTCCTCAGACTAATAATGCACTTGGTCCTTCAGCAACACTTCAACTTCTTGCCACTCATATGGGAGATATCCATTTCTTTGGCCATGCTTCCTTTTCAACCTCAGTAATACTTGCATGTCCATGGGTTGGGCATCCTTTCTTTCCAATGAGATGCTAATGGCAACTCATGAGCTCATTTTCTCCTGTAAAAGTTAAGCCGCCATCAGGGAGAAAGTATTGCAGCCAACCCTTACCAGTTCTCTGTGTTGATTGAGGTGTGGCATAAAAAAAAAAGGAGCATCAGTCTCATGGTACAATATCCTAATATTAATGAAGATATTTTAAAGAACTCCTTCATTTCTTCACCCAGAGATAGGAATATAATCATGGCAGCAACATAGCTGTCCTTCAAAGGAAATGGTGCAAAGCAGCAGGTGGAGCTCGTCTCTAAAGACTCAAAGAGTGGAACTGCACTCTTCTTGGCCATGTGGATACCACCTCTGCATGTCCTGCCATCTTTAGATCTTGCTTCATTTCAAGCAATCATAATTAATCACAAAGAATGTGAATAGAACAGCAATAAGAAGTAAATTATTCTTATCCATTCTCCCTCTAATGTCTTCAGAAGGGTGGTCTGTTCAGATCGGCGTATTCTTGAAAGCCATGACCAGTAAAGATGACGGCCCCATATATATATTCTGTGTTCCGCAATTTAGAGTCTCTGAGGAGTAATTGCTGGGACAGCATAGATCCCGTTGTTCTTCATTCAGCAGCTTCCACCAAAAGTGAGTATAATTAGCAACAGATCTGAGATTTAACTGGAAAATTTTAAAGTTCCATGTGAATTTCATCAAGCATATGAATTCAATGCTGTTATTTCAATAGTCTTCATCAGATTCATGGTTCAATGATATAACTGTATCTTTTTTCAGTTACATGTTTATAAATTTAACTTCACCTGCACCACGCCCACCTCAATGTTATTCAGTAGAAAGAATAAAACTCCATTCTTGTGGTTTTAATCTTCACTGTTCATCTCATTATAACTTGAAAGAGAAAATGGCTACCATTGAAGACACCCGCGTGGCTGGGCAGTGCAGGACAAGAAGGAAGTAAATGCAACTCATGTATTGTCCAGAATGCAGATTCCTACTGCTCAGTTCTACTTGTCATGACTGATCCATTAATGCCATGTATCACTCCTCAAATGACGCGAAGTTGGTCTCAAAAGAAAAAAGATTGAAAAATCAGGACTGAATGGAGAATATTATTTTCCTTCCTTTTCACTTTATACTTTGAGAGAGTCTCAAAAAAGTGCCGGTATACTTCTGTCCCTTCGTACCCAATAAGTTGGATATTGATGCTAGAGCATAACGAGTTAACAAAATCATTATATTGTCTATTTATGTGTGCCATGTTATCATTGGCAAACGCCAAGCACCATATGAATGCAAGCAAAGTTGAAAAAGTCTCAAAAGATAAAGAACAGAGTCTTCTTTTACAAAACAAAATATCATTGTCAGCAAGACTTGCTTAAATCAAATTTTCAAATGGAAAAGAAAAGTAATAATTTGTTACTACACGCCAAATCCTTGTCACTACCTCTTTCACCAATAGCGTTCCAACACAGTAAGAGAGAAGAATGGCAATTAAAGCTGCAAGTATCAATGGTAAAAGCCATCTGAAGACAAGAAAGTAGGGTTAATACCTTTCAACTGAACAAATACAAAGATCTTATAAAGGTTGCAGCAGTATGTATCAGCAGTTAACATAATTCCTCTGATATCTTGTTCAGAATTAAAACCATCTGTTCATTGCAATACCACTTAGAAAATCCAGGCCCTCCAATTTGTGAATGATCATCACCAAAACTGATGCTTCCTGTCTAAAAAGAGTAGATCTTGGTTAAATGTAGCTTCCTCCTTCTACCAGTCCTCATTCCAATATCAAAATAGCACCCCAAAACTGTTCTTTTCAGTACAGAAAGAAAAAACTCCCAAAAGGATAATGCAGTTTTTTCCAAGAACCACCTTCTGAAAACGCTCAAACACCAAAGACTTGGGAATTTTATGAAAAATTACTTTCCTAGAACTAAACCCTGCAACAAAGCTAAAAACCATAGAGAGAAAAAAGATAACCAAACACAAAGAAGAAACTCAGACCTACGAGAAAAAAATGGGGAGGGAAATAATAATAGGAGCAGGGTGTTTTCATTCAGATTATCAAAACCAGCAAAAGAAGTCAGAACACAAGATTAAGGTTGCGCAAGTCTGAACTTGTCAGTTAATGCAAAGAACCAACGCATTCTCAAGTTCAGCTCAACAAATCAAATAACTAAAGTGAAATAAATTTTAATAACAAGAGAGAGAGTTATAGCTGCTATATACACATATATATACATATACATATTGTGATTCATACAAAGGGGGTGTACAGTAGACAAATAAAGAAAACTCAATGTGGAGAAAAAGATATTGTTCTAATGTTTGATTTTTCTCCCTTTGGCACAAAAGCTTTGAACATTGATTCTGGATCTCTTTCCTCTTTCTCTCTCACTTCCTCTTTCATATGTATTGACTTGACAAACATTTTATTTTGATTCTACACGCGCTAATGGATTCTTAATTATACAAAAAGAAAGAACTAATTCCTGTACAACAAAAGAAATCAAAAAAGAAAAAGAAAACCCTATTAAAGAAATCTTTTTTTTTTGCAAGAAGAATTTTCCAAGAATTTAATAGGAAAATTTCTTCCTATTTGTCTGTTTGGGTTGGCTTTCTTCCTCTGTATTTTTGACATGTTTATTTAGGAGAGGTTAAACACAAAGAGGAAAAAGCAAGCATTTTTTATTCTCAGATGAACAGACAAATTTTTAAAAGATTAAAAAAAAATAATAATACTAACAGTAATTACCAATTTTTACAAAGAGAGGAAATAGAGACAAATTAATGTATCAAAGGCCAAAATATGCCAACATGTAGTTGAGGCTGAAAACGTGTTTACTATTTAAATAGTAAAAATTACTTAATTTAAATAGTAATCTCTTAACATCAGCTTCTTACGTAAGACACATGCAGAAATGAAATTTAATGTTTTTTTTAAATGAGAAAAGGGACAATATATATTCATAAAAAAATATTTTTTTTCTTTTCGCCATAAAGGAAATCCTTAATGGGAGTTGGACTGAAGTAAAGAACTTGATTTGTTTTTCTGTTCCCTTTTCCATCCCGTGGAGAAGAAGTAAAAGTCAATTTTGATTTCAAATGTTACAACTGTCTTTATGGAAGAAAATAGAAAACGCAAGAACTGATTTTGTTATAAATAAAAATAGTTTTAAATTGAGATGAAAAAGCAATAAAAAGTCATATATTTCATAGAAGTTTCTATTTTCAAACAAATATTTGAGGTTGTAAATCAATATACAATTTCATTTTTATGGGAAAATTATAAATTTTAAAAAAAAGAGTAAGAACATGGGTGAACAAAGTGAATGGAATTTATCTCATGTTTTAAAATGTTTTTCAACTTATAATTAGTTATAGCTACAACCTTCCAAATAATCTGGTCAAACTGAAAGACAAAAATTTTTTTGTTAAAGATTTATTATTATAATAGTCCCTGCAAATAAGGCATGACTGAATTAGTCGGATTTACAGGACATTAATATCGCAGAGAAATCCAAAAAAAAAGCCAGAAGATCCGATATAACAATAAATAAGTGGGGATCACTTTATCTTTTAACTGGGAGATCTGAATGTTGAATTAAAATGAAAAGATCCATTTTCAAAGCAGCTGCTCTGCATAAGTGAACAAAGTATAAATATTGAATAATTACATTAGCAAAAAAAAAAAACCTCAGAAACATCTGATTACCCTGGCTATTTGTATCTCCCATGGCTAGCAAAAGTGGCATGTTAGATTCACTTGTATATGATTGAGCAAGCAACGGAGGATAAAGCATTTTGGTCCATTTTAATCACAATAAGATCTCCTACAGAAAATCATTATTTTTTTATTATAAAGTTAATAATATTTGAGATTTATAAGATATCAAATAATAGTTTCTTGTATTTCATTTTTCTTATTATTTTTTATTTGGTGTTATTTATATCAAAATTTGATTAATATTTAAAATAAAAATATCACGCTAGAAGTAAAATTTCACTCCTAACAAAGATAATTTACATACTGCCAACTTCACTGAAATATCAGTTGTAAAAAGAAAATAGCAATTAACACTTGCACTTTATTACCCTTATTAATCTCTTTTCCCAACGATGTTCAATATTAATTTGAAACTTCCAGATTTCATTAATGAAAAGACAACGGTCTCTAACTGAATTTTTCATTAATCACTGAATTTAAGATATTTAATTAAAAATAAAAAATTTATCTAATCTTTGTCATAATTTTCAAACACTTTACTAAATTGAATAATGACAAATAATAGGAGCAATTCAATGCATGGTCAAAGTCTTTGGTTTTGAGTTAGTTTTAATTTGTCCTAACTAATTTTCTTTTTACTTTCTTGGAATATTCATCTTTCAACAAGTTTGTTACATGTGCTATTTCCATTTTCTATTTCTCACATTAATCCTTTCATTGGTCAAAAGGGATGCACATTTATTGGTTCAATTTAATACTAATCCTTTTACCAAGTCAGGCATTTGAAAAAGCTTAATACTTAGCTTTTCTTGACGCTTAATTTGTTAAAAAGTAAATTGTTACCCTATAACTAATCATAAATTAATTTCTTATCTGATGTTCGATAATTTTATTAGAGTCGGATTAAATTTAATTCGTACATTATAAAAATTTATTTAAGTCAAACTATGAAAGAAAAAAAAAAGTGAGTACTATAATTTCAAGATTTTCGAGTATAATGAGGAGTAAAATAGTACCCAACATGAGTTAAAGCTTTTATTCTACTAACTTTTAGTTGTCCCCTTTTTAGTAAAATTCACGAACAATTATTTTTCAGCCTTTGTAATTAAAAATTATTATTATTATGAAATGTTAAGATGCTATTATATAACATACCTACTATAGGATCTGAAATCCCATAATAGTAATTCTTTTTATGTTAAAAAGACAAAATAGAAAATGATCTGCTTGGTTCTGACTGTCACTGTGACAGGAGAGCAGGTATAGACAGAGAGAGACACACATTTTTGAAAGAAGAGTGAAAGAATATAGGAAATGGTGTAAACCTCTGCTCTAACCACCTCACGTTTTCATGAATGCATGTAAGGGCAAATTGTGTAAATATAAGATGGAGGTTCATCAATGAAAATAAGTGATTATATTGGATAAATATAGCATGAGCAGCAAACAATCAGTAATAATGTGACAATTAAATAACAACAAATGAATTGAATATGCCTTGGAGAATCATTTTTTCATGTTCAAACAGGTTGAAATTGATTAAATTTTAAATATTTTTTTTTTGTGCTCAAAATTGGGCTTTAATCAAACTTTGCTACCAAACCGCATGGTATATCTTCCCTTTCATCACAGGCTGCCATTATTAAATACAAATCTTTTTTCAGCCACTTAAATCAGGAAAGAAATTAAACGTGAAAATTAATCAATCGAATCCTTTTAAGTTTGAATAGGCAGAGAATTTATATGTGTGTGCGCGCGCAAATATACATTTATGTAATATAATTTTTCAACGGATGATCATTTTTGAATTTCTTTCCTATGCTTAACTTGTCACTATGATATGTTTTTAATTATTATTTAATAATTATTAGAAAATTAGGAATTACCGATGAATAAATATATATTTTAACAACAAAATGTGTCACTGGTTTATTAGCTATAAATAATTTAGCGACGAAATTCATGATAATTAATCAAATTCTTTTATAATTTATTTTTCAATATGCTCACTTGTTATCTATCTATTAAAAATTATATGACATAATTTGTCGATTCAACATAGGAACAATCGATCTGTCCTTTCAATATATCTTGGCCTCGAAGAATTGAAATCCACTAATTTATAGCCACTCAAGCATCTAGAAGAGGTTAATACCAATAAAGATCACAATGGAATTATAGATACTTATTCATTTTTAATCAGAAGTTTTCAATTCAATCATATTACTAGTTAGATATAAAATTGTCTTTGTTAGGGGACGTTATTTTTTAATATAAGACTTCTCAATGCAAATTCAAATATAGTCAAACTCTAATATAAATATCGAACATCGATGAAAATCGCAAAAATAAATCTAGAAGAGGCGAAATAATTATTAATTTAATACGTGAGTAGCTACACAACACATTTCGCATTAGACGTCCGTTTACAATGTTTGACTATAAATTTTTAGTAATTAATTAATACTACGAAAAATTGCATTATTGGTCCCGCGATTAATGATGAATTCCAGTTTTGGTCCTTATAATATGAGGTGGCAGAAATATTTTTAACCTTAATTAAATTAAAAATGTGAGTTATTGCTCCTTTATATATGAAATTTAGATATTTTCGATTAATTTTTTATAACTATATTATCCTTAAATATAAGTTAACAATACAAATTTAACGTAATACATGAATAACTGAATGATTTAACACTTAATAATCTATTAAACTTATGAAGATTTACAACTAGAGAGATCGAAAGTTTACATATCAATTATTCAAAGAGTGAATCTGCTTAACCAAAATTACAAGGACCAAAATAAGAAATTATCTATATTTGAGGGACTAAAATGTTAATGCTCCTTAATATTATATATTTGTCAATCAGTCATCTAAGTTTTAGGTAGATGTTTCCATTTTACAGCCAAATTTTGCCAATTCTCACTTAGTATAATAGGACCCTCCTGGATAATTGAATTTAATTTTTTATATATATATATATATATATATATATATATATATATATATATAGATAGATAGATAGATAGATAGATAGATAGATTGAGAGTTTGTTCGGTGTCTGATTAATTTGGATTCATGTTGAAAAATTTCATTTTAGGATATTACTTTTCAGTTATTTCTTCTTTCTTTTCGCTTTTTATTTTTTGAGTATTTAATTTTGTGTTAAAATAAAGCTTTAATTATCTAAAAATTTGGTCGTGCCTTTTGACACAAGTATTTAATAAATATCTCTTTTTACTTTTCTTTAATTTATCAATTATCAATCTAATATTAAATCACTTATTCAGAAATCCTTTTGAATAAATTGAATTATCTTATAAGAAGACATTAATTATTTTTTAATTTAAGGATTCAATTTTGAGTAGATTATATTAAGAGTTTTGAAAGAAATTTATTTACTAATCAAAAGTAATAGACAATTGGAGAGAAAATAGTTCCATATTTTTCAAGGTTCCTATGAATTTCAATCTCTTTTTATTATTTTATTGTTATGAATATCTTTTTTAAAGCCTTCGTCATATATTTATCTTGTAAACTTTAATTCCCTTTTGAAATTATTGTCCAAACCTTTCTTTAGATTGATGCCTTTTTCTTTTGAATGAAGAAAAGTGTCAATAAATATAATTGGTTTATGTGTCATAATATTACTAGTGATATCATGCTATTTTCACTTTCATATGTCAACCTCTATCACTATTTATTACTTTATTTACTTTGCATCTTACTATATTTTTTTTTACCATCCTACGTTAATTATTCAAGAATCGAAATTTATCAAAATAATCGTTATAAGAATAAAATTTATGTATTTTCTTTTTTTAATTGTCGTTGTTATATTAAGCTTTTGAGAAAATGAGATATGGTTGGCCACATCACCCACAAAGGCCACAAAATTAAAAGTACTCTATTATTAAGATCGACAAAGATATAAAGAAATGTTGCACTCAAGGGAAAACTATTCTCACTTTTTAATTTTTTGTTTTGATCTGATATCTGATATTTGGTATTAGGGTTTAATTAACTTAAAGTTGCATCGTGTAAAATTCCATTAATAAGAGAAGCACTTTCTATCAGAATTTTTTTGGTATCATATGTTTGAATCGAGACTTGATAAAATGAAGAGATTCTATCTATTCCATTATAATCTTTAATCATTCTTATAAAATTAAAGAAATAAATTAAAACACTTCAAATTATATGTCACAATTTATATATAGAAATACGCTACAATATTACAAAATAATTTTTTCTATTATATGTGCAATGTAATTGACTACAATATGTTGTTGCTTCATATTTGTAACTACAATATTAGGGTTAGTTATGAAAATTATTTATTATTATATATTAACTTATCAAATGGTGTAAAAATTTATACAATGTCAATATATGAAATTTAATCTCATATTAATATTGTTATTGCGTGGAATTACACTTAATTTACACGATTTAATTGATTGAATGCCAAATTTACACTATATTACCACCTTAGTATACTTTTTAGATCAACCATCAATTTTTATCTAGCAAATTATTCACGAGGATCCCTTGGCAAGCAAGTTGATCTTTTATTTACCAAATCGATGTTGATTATCAGTTTTTCAAGTATATCTAGTTTTTGTAATGTTCCCTTCAAGGACGTTTTCTAATTCAAATACTTTTAATAGTCAGTTTTTAACCGTTCCTTTTAGCTAAAATTTTTCGATATGATTAACTTTTATACTAATATGATATATTCTTTTAGAAGAAAAAAGGCTAGTACTAGAGTAGGTACCAAAACCATGTGTGGTGTAATAATCTTGTAGCTTTTTTTTGTAACTTTTTATCACATTAACTAATTAAAATATTAGTGCTAACAATTAATTAGCCAAAAGTCGTGTTTTAATAAATGACTGTTTTTCAACCATATAAACATAATATTTATTAATATATATAATATATTAATAAATTTATTGACTATCTGAAACTTCTAGCTATATATTGATGATAAAAATCTGTAAATATTCTAAACTAATATTTACAATGAATTCTTTCATTTGACACTTTATTGGTGAGACTTTACCCGAGCTATCCAAATTGTATATATAATTAAATTAACTTAAAAAACTAATTAAAAACAAAAAAAAACTAATATAATTATATTAATTTTTTATAAAATTAATTTTTACAAAAAAAAACAAAATATAAAATTAAAAAAACAAAAAAAACATGTAATTTAATTAAAATTAAAAATATTTTTAAATTTCTAATTTATAATTGAATTAATTGACTCAAAGCTGAATTTTAACATTTATAAGTAAAGTTGTTTTGTTTTTTTATTTAAAAATTAAGTTAATTAAAATATTTATGGTAATCATCACTAATTTTATGCACATCGTAAATTTTAAGTAATGAATATCTAAAATATAAAAATATATAATTAAATGTTGTTCATCAGTTATGGTCATAATTTCACAAGGAAAAGCTACTGATGAATATTTTTTTACATTAATATATTTCTATTTTTTTTTAATTAAATTGATTAATAAATATATTTCTTCTTCTGATATATAAAATCACTAAACAAATTTTTTACATACTTTTATTTATTACAACCACCAAATAAAATCTAAACTCAAACATTTATATAAATATATACGATAACACCTCAATATAACAACCTTATAATTTCAAACAAACGTTTTTACTGTAACAACATTTGATTGCACTCTAATTGGAGTTCTCTTATTAATTAATTTTATTTACTCCTTTGATAATCCAAAGAAGAAGAGAAAACCCTGACAATGACTTAAAGTTATTTTTAAAAAAATTCCAATTAAGTAGTCATTTAATGTGATGTCAAATTGTACCAAACACTTGAATGTGCAGTTGAAATATTCATTGCACAAAAGATGAATATGTATTAATTAAAACTTCTTGAATTAAATGTATGATAAATGAAAACTTCATTTATTTTATTGTAAACTATATATAATAACACCAACTTAGTGCTTAATATATTATATACAATCTTTTAACTTACATGAAATGACACTTATATATGCTGTGGATTTTTTCTTTTTCATTTTTTGTTACATTCATATATAATAAATTTGTGAATATTCATAAATAAAAATTAAAAGTGCATGATTCAATTAATGAAGGTTCAATGTACTTATGAATCAGATGTGATAGAGATTTAAAATCAAAATTTATTATCACCTGAGATAACAAAACAGCATAAGAATGACACTTTTTTAATATTAGAAAGAAACCCTTATGTTAGGGTGACTGAGTTGGTGGCTGATGGCGGTATGAGTCCATCACTAGTCAACGGATCAGGTCCTTCAACTGTCAACAACAAATAACCAATTCAACGGCTGTTAGTGCTGAGTATGCAGCACAAATATAAATGACACAGAATATTAACGAAACTTCCTTGCTCTGGGAGTAAACCACGCATCTACCTCGTGGTATTTCTCAATAACTTTACGTGCTCGGAGCAACAAAGATTACATGCACTTGTAATCCATAGGATTAACTTCAACCCACTCTCTTGCAATACCTCTGTTGCAAGACTACAAGGCAATAATTCTACTGCCGAATTTCTCCAACCAACTACCTCTAACCGTGCACAATGGCTAACTCTAGCCCAACTACCAACTAAGTCTAGTTGATACAAATCTGACTGATTCTAGCCCTACCAGCAACTACCTCTAGTTGATGACCTCTTTTTGAACACACAAAAAGAGCAACAAAAGAAATACCTATACCAGCTTCATAAGGAGAAAAAGTAGGTTTACACTTGAGAATAGAATATAAAGACTCGAAGACAACAACCTAGACTAGAAGATAACTTCAGCTGAGTGAGAGCAGGTCCCTTGTTATTGTTGAGCAGCTTTATTCTTGGTGAACACCTGACGGCTTTTGCAAAGGATATTTCAATTTCAAAATATGCACAAAATCCAGGTTTGATTTTTGGTCATCTTTATCCATATAAAAGAGACCAAAAACCTAGAAGCACTCCCATTGATTAGTATATATGCATTGCTGCAAAACCTAGTGCAACCCTGTTGTAGTTTCACCAACTATCGTAAACAAAGATACACTTTACAGTTGTACGTTGACCTGCATTACGTATGAGCCCTGCCTCGTATGAGATGTAAAGTGTGAACCCGTCCTCTTATCGGCTTGTCAATCATCAAAACCATAAGTACAACATTTTCCCCTTTTTATGATAAATAAACCCTAATGCTAGTAATAGACTTCTCAAAGCTCTCCCTTACCACTAGCATCCATTTCTCCGTAAACTCGAACCTGGCCCTCTCTTACCAGCTTGTCAATCATCAAAACCATAAGTACAACAAAAGAGTATCTATAACACATAAAAATTAAATGATAGAACAAATAATAATTATGATAAATTTCAGGAATATTCACAAAGAAAACAAAGAAATCAAAACTGCATGATTCAATTAATGAAGTACTACTTATAAGTTACTCTCTCCATTTCAAAATAAGTGGTGTTTTGGTCTTTTTATTTTGTTTCAAAATAAGTGGTGTTTCATACTATCAAGAAGGCATTAATGATGTTCTTCCAATTTTATCCTTATATAAATGAAGAGAGATTTATAAACTGCTAAAGAGCTACTTTTTCAAGGTATCTATTAAAGGTGTTAGTAAAAATGCATTTTACTTTATAGAAGTGAGTAGTTTCACGAGCATGCTCAAGCCAAAACACCAGTTATTTTGAAATAGAGAGAGTAGATATCATAGAGATTAAAAATCAAATTTATTATTAACTGAGGAACAAAAATGTTATTAATGGAATAACACTTTGTAATATTAGTGAAGAAACTCTACGTAAAGGTGACTGAGTTGGTGCAGCAGGTGATATCCATAAGAGAGGTTACAGATTGATTTTCCCTATCAATGTATTCTCAGTCGAGCTTATTGCACTGGGCTTATCTAGTTCGTCTATATTTTACATAATTTTCAAGTAATTATAAAATATGAATTTACCCGATGCGCACTAAAAATAATGATCGTGCAGATTTTCTCGTGGTTTATCACTCAGAAATGTAACTCGAAGTGACTGAATTCGACGGCACTTTTAGATTGAAACTTATATTATATAAATAATTTAAATTGCTATATTTTTATATCCAAAAAGAAAGATATTATTTATTGGTGACTAAAAATACTACTAACGCGTAACCACTTTGCACAAATAATACTGAACATCGCCAGTGGCCACTAGTTGGTACTCCTTGACCTCGAGAAAAGGTTAATTAATTAAAACCTTTTCTTTTTAATGTTTTTCTTAAATTTTTTTATCAAGTAAAATACCATCATATATAAATTATAAAATGGATAATGAATATTTTATGGTCTAAAAGATAAAAAACACATCTAAAGTATTTTAATTTTTTCTTGTGTTTCATAACCTATGCGAATTTTCTATCTCGAACTATCATCATATTTATCGAAACAAATTTCAATCATCAGTTGTTCCTTTTTCCTACTTGAAAGATGATGATATTTCAAGTAGAAAAAGAGAACAAATAATAATTAAAATGTGTTTTGAATAATTAATTGCTGATAATTTCATATATTAAACTAAAAAAAAATATGATACTTCAAATATAATTTTATTATTAATTTTATTTTATATTATATACTCATACGTAACGAGCAAAACTAACCTAATCCAACTTGGCATTTGTTGTCATGGTTGTGCAAATTCCAAATGTTAGGGCTATGATTTTGATAAGCTATGCTCATATCACCACGAATATTGAAAGACAGATTTATAATTTAAATTCTATAAATTTTAAGATTATAAATTATTTATATGTGTAAGTTGATTTTAAAACAAATAATATAAAATTTAAATTAAAATAATTAAATTTTACTTAAATTGTGTCATAATTTATATTATAAATTCGCTCTGAATAATATATTGAACATAAAAGTTGGTGACACTATATTATATAAAATTTTACGACTAATATGGTTGTTTGCATCATGGAAAATATCGAGAGAATCTTTTGGCCAGGTAACAGTGGCTAGCTGTTGTATATATAATTAAAATATTAGACTAAATAATTGAAGGAAAAATATATTTTACTTGCTGATATCATTATTGAACAATATAGAATTCAAAAAGAATTAATTATCAATTAAAAAAATAAAAAATTAAAAATATTTTTATTATTTTAGTTACAATGGTCCAAAATAACCAAAGTACACATTTGAATTTATCATGATTCAAGCAACTTGTCTCCCTTTGGCTAAACCCTTTTACTATACCTAAGTTTTTTTTCATTCAAATTCGATTAAATTTATATTTATGTGTTATAAAATTTATTTTTGAAGATAATGTTTTTAATAAAATTTTCTTTTTATTTTTAAAGATTAAAATTTTTTATTTTTTTTATGAATTTTGAGTTTTTTTAATTTTTTATTTTTTTAAAGTTAAAAACAACTTGTATCTCAATGTGTTTCGTGTTTTTTTTTTGGTTTATACTATCCAATTAGAATTGATAAATAATAGTAATATATTTTTTAGTTCTATTTTCTTGACACATTCTATTTATTTAGTTTTTTCCAAATTTAATCCTTTTTTCGTTGTTCTTTTTGTTGAATTGTAATGAAGTCAAGTAGTAGAACTTGGAAATTAAACTCATTATTAGAAATAAATCTAAGAGTTCACACCTGGAAGATTCTTTAAGAAAATACTTACTCGCATTCAATATTTATATTGAATCAATAAATATTATTTAAAAATATGTAATTGTGAAAGTAAAAAACAAACAGTCTAATATAAAAATAAATGTGGATAAATTAAGTTTTCGCGACACTAAATCAATAGATACAAAACATATATATAATATTTATCATTTAATTATAATTCAAAAAATATATTCCCACTTTATAATATAACTCTAAGATCAAAATCATCGACTCAATATAAACTCAGAGTACGTATAAAAAAAATCCGAAGTGCTTTATCGTGACAATTTTCTTTTTTGGTTTCTTATTCGGTATCTTCTTTGGGGTCTGCTATCAATTCAGATTCGCATCGAAAAGTCTCACTTTAAAAGTAAAAAAATGCTTCTTATAAAAAGCGATTACATATTCAAAATTTAAATTCAAAACTTCTGATTAAAAATAAAAAAATATTTATCACTCCACCGTAATTTCAACGGAGGTGGCAATTGGTTATGGACTTATAGTGTTGTGGTCCCATGTGAGTGAGTGAGTTGTTGATGCGTTACGCCACAAGGGATGGCTTTTCTTTTTAGCATATGTTAATATTAATTTATCCCACTATCGTCAGCACGATAAACACGTTTTGCTTAGTCAAACTTCTATTTTTTTTAAAAATTTTTTTAACCATTTCAATCATCATATCATATGATTTTTTTTTAAAAATAAAATAAAAGATTATTATGCTAAAAATGGAATTTATGATCATTTGTTAAATTTGTACGAGATGCTGTACTTTAAATCTTATTTTATCACATATTAATCGGTTATATTACTCGAATTTTCTCAAAATATTGTTATACTCATGTCGAAGTAGATTTTTTGGCCACGAGAAAAAGTTAGAATACGATCTCAAATCTTATCAATGACAGTCTAGTATTTTATCGATTTCAAGTGTTATATATGCGCAACTTTTAAAAATAGGAACAAAAGCCCTAAAAAGGGACATTTACATCAATCAACATGTCTACCTCATAAGTTATGAGTTCAACTAAACTTATATATTATTCATAAACTTAAAATCATGAATTCGACATTCATACAATTTGAAATTTTGTAAATTCACCCTCGAGTATTATTGTTATTTTTTATTTTTTGAGTTGACTTATGATCAAAATATTATTTATTTTATTCCTGTAACTTTCAAGTTGTTACAAATTTTGTGGAAAATAAAAATGTACTTTAATTTGAATGATCCTTTGCCCAAGTTCTAAGTTTAGTCCATTCATCATTCCATGTGTGACTTGGTCTAATTCTTCTCCTGCAAAATTACTGTGAAATTTCATTCATTATTATATAAACTTTACAATAAAAATACTTTTTAAAAGAAAGAAATTTGAGATATATAATTTAGAGACAGATTCAGAATATTAAGTTTTACGATTTTAGATCCTAGCATGGGGCAATTTATATATTGAGTTTGAATAGGTTATTAATATATACCAATTAAGTGGTGAATTTTTAATATCGATACAGAATTTACATCAAAATTATTGAATTATGATGAATCCGTATTATATATTGCCTTATTAGGTGAGTTATTGCATAGAAATTAAAAAATTACATGTTATATATGAAATTGTACATTGAGATGCTGCTTTTCAACTCAATTTAATTAATATGAAATTTCAGGCTGTAGCCTTCATTAGAAAGTGTTTGATTGAGTTCACATTGTGATGTTTGAATTTTTAAAATGAAATTCTAGAATTAAAGTTAATTAATGGGTCAAATCTCTGAATAGAGAAAAGTCAACTGACCCATTAATTAACTTTAATTAAGGAATTAACAAGTATAATTTAGCAAAAATTCTAGTATTCTTTAATTTAATTATTCTATATTCGAATCTAAATGGTCCGATTAACTGCATTACTGGATGAACGCTTTAAATATATAAAGCTTCTTTTATTCTTGTTTGCATATATTTGGAAGTTTAGTTATTGATAATACTAACAATAATAAAACCAATAGTTACTAGTTGATGAATATAATTTCAATGGGATATATCCGGTTCGAACAGAAGGAGTATGCCATGTTAATGTGCCTTAGATGATCCACATCTCAAGGTTAGACGCCCAATGAACACATTGAACTATCCATGCGGTTGAGAGCTCTTATAGCCTAGACACAACGACGCAATTATCAGGGACACACTCTATTGATGAGCTAATAGCTTGTCGTGCGAACTTCCCGCTAGGAGCCTGCTATACCAAAAGCGAGAGAAACCCCATCCTTCTCTTTTCTTTTTTCACCCCCGTGTTGCGCCACGGGGAAAACATGGAGACGTAAAACACAGGTCCTATCAACTTGTTCCGACCTAGGATAATAAGCTCATGAGCTTGGTCTTACTTCACCATCGAGAATGTATGTATATGTATATNCTTAAGAATTTCCTTCATATGTGACGTTGTTGACTGGTCATTATTTTTAAAATAAAATAAAATAAAAATACCATTCTTGTTTTATTTATTTATTGTTCCTTTTTGTTTTTTGGATTGGAGTATGAGTAGATTTAAAATGGATGTTTTTCGATTCTAACATAGGATGTTAGAACTATTATTTTTAGACAATTCTTTTGTCTATTTAAAAGTTTAATGTGGAACCAAATGCAACGTACCGAGCCATCGAAAAATATTAACAAATACATAAAGCAACCAACAAGATTATAGTGGGATGGATAGGATCTCTCTACTCTTAACTAGCGGTCTCGAGTTCTAACACAAGATATGAAATTTTTTTTGTTAGAAAGTGTTTCCTCCCTTAAATGGACCTTACATAATATAAATTTAAATTAGTCGGAACCCCATACGAATAACGACCAACAATTGGAAACCAACATATATGCATATAGAACATGGAGAGATTGAAAGTTTTTCCTGTTAGGTTGGTTAATCTTGGAGCTACAACAATATCCAGAATTTTGGGCTAACATTTTGATAGGCTTGAGGTTAACCTATTTCATTGGGCTAATATTTGAATGTTATGAGCCCAACTACAAGTTCACAGGTAGAAATAGCGTTGTTTGACCACTTTTAGATCATATCTTCGAAATTAATAATTATTTTAAAATTTTAAATTTCATAAGTGAAACTCTAATATTCGGAAGTTTCAATTGTCGAATTTGAAAGTTTAAACCTTCAGGACAATGATTATTTTTCAATTATAAAAATTTAAAAATGCCTATTTTGTGAATTTTTCCTAATTATAGTGTCCCTTTTGACTTTTTTTTTATGACTAATTTAATTGTGTATATTACATAAGTAGTGGTGGATAAAGTAATATTATATCATATATTTAAATTTTATCCCCACCTAATATAATTGTTCAATTTCAATTTTACATTGACTTTTAATTTTTTTTAAAGTAAAATTCAAAGATAACGTCATGAAGTTTTACCTGTGAAATTTGAAACTCAATAGTCATGACTACTTTTTAAAGATATGATCGAAAAGATATTATTTACTTGGGAATATTCATAAATTTACATAATTATTAGCTGTTTCATTATTTAATTACTCATATGTTATGTTATATTTGAACTATTATTTGTCACACAATTTATTTTTTTAATTTATCTTTTAAAATTTGAAAAATTTCTCGAATTGTGCATATTATCCTTCTACAGGGATCATACTAATCTTCTTTGTATTGTTTCAATTTATCAAATGTCTTCGAACGAACGATACACTTATGTAAATACTAAAATATGAATATTCTCTATGTGAAAGGACTAAAAATACGTACTTTTATTAATTAAATACTAAATATGTTGAGTCCACACATCACAAAGGTGTGTTTCATATGAAAGAAAATATTTTTAAATTTTTTATATTCAATTGGTTAAAATTTTTTAAAAAATACGTGCACTAAAAATGAGGAAAATGACTCTCTAGTATAAGCACGGAAAACAAATTTAACATTTCATATTGATTTTGTCTTTTCCACAGTTCAACGCACCTCATCTTTAACCTCACCCCGTAACAGTCACAAAGCCNCCAGATTAATATAAATTAATTTAAAATAATATTTTTACTTAAATATCAAATATAAAAAAATAAATAATAAACTAACTTATTTTGCTGAAAAATATTTTTTCATCAAAAACATTTTTCTTGGAACACATAGTAACTCGAATTATTACGAGTCAACTCACTTACGAACTCGTTCCATACCCGTGTGCTGATTTGCAATTTTCGGAACTCACTTTAGTCCATTTTTTCAGGTAACGAACAAAAATTCCTCAATCTCTCTCTTCTCCAATCTGATCCAACATTATTCCACTTGTATTTTCTCCCAATTCTCCAACCCAACAGAATCTTGAAGAACAGATTTTCCATCAAAGGTAAATTCTTTTGAACAATCTTTTGTTCCTCTCTAGCTATGTACAACACTTGTGTAAGTTCAACTCTTACGCTAAAGTGTAAAGGGTCAGCTTCATTTTCATGTTATGATCACTCTTATTGCTCCACTGATAGATTTGGTAGATACCCATTAGCTTATTCTTCCTCATTATCATCCTCAGTATCTCCATCATGTTGTTCTTGTTGTTCAAATGCTACTATGTACAGAGTGCCCATTTGCCCTAGTTCCTTGCATGGGCTGAGACAATCCACTTTAATTCAATGTAAAAAACTGATCTTGGGTGGTCTAGATAGATATTATTCAAGATTTCCAGCTTATGATGTTGATAGGGAGTGTAATTATGAAAGGGTTTGTTCTTTTAAGGGAAATGGTGTGAGTAGAAGAGGAGGGAAATGGGGGAAGGGGAGATATAGGTGCTTGGTGTTTGAGGAAAGGAGTGAAGGAAGTTGTGTTCCGGAGTTTGATGAGGCTGAGGTTATACTCAACTTGTTGACTGAGGATGTGGATGAGGAGTTGTTTGATGTGAGAGAGAGAAATGTAAGGTCATCTAAGAGAATAGATGCGTCGAAAAGAAATAACAGGGGCATGACTAATTATGCTGGTAAGAAGAAAGGGGATGAATCGGATTACGTTGTTAAGAAGAAAAGGGATGAATCGGGTTTCTTGGGGAGTAAATTGAAGTATAAGTATGAATATGAAGTGATTCCATCGAGAAAGGAGGAGAAGAGAAGGGAAGAGAATAGGAGGGAAGAAGAGAGGCCATCATTGTTAAGGAGAGAAAGTCGAAGGACAAACCATAAGGAGGATGAAAGAGCTTCCTTGTTGAGGGAGAGTCAGAGAGATCGGGCAAGAGAAGAAGAGAGGGAAGCATTAAGGAGAGAATCTCGAGGAACAAGGCATACGGAGGAAGAAAGAGCTTCCTTGTTGAGGGCGAGTCACAGCGAAAGATTAAGAGAAGAAGGGAGGGAAAGTTTGTCAAGAAGGGAGGACCACAGACAGAGACTGAGGAAAGATGGCTCTGCCTGTTCTTCATACTATTCTGCTTCTTCAACAAGTGACCTTGATAGTGACAGTGAACTGCAGATTGAGGATGAGCACTTTGAAGAAGAATCGTCAAGGAAGCATGGAGGAGATTTGAGGAGTGAAGGTGTTGCAGTGGAAGAAAGAGATCGGAATTACACTGCTAAACAAGGTGTTGTCTCACAGAAGGACGATTCTGCAGTGGGATTGCATAGTGTGACTGGTGACTGGAGAAAGAAGTCAGAGAAGAGGCTTACTGACATATCAGTTGAGGAGATTGCATCAAGAAAGGAATCAATGGAGAAGCATTCGAGGATATCTCAGATTCATGGAAGTAGTTCTGAACAGGTTTCTGGTTCCTCCACGAAATATGATGACTCAAAACAAGAATCAGCTTCGGTTACAAAGTTTGAGGGGCAAACAACTGGACAACATGTGCAAGCAGGACAATCTAATACAAATGTAAAGTATAAACAATTCGTTGATACATCTGAGAGTCATGGCCTTAGATCTAAAGCTGATTATAGCACGAGAAAATCTTATCATGAAACAGAAGAAACCTCCAATGAAGCTCTGAGTCAAATTCAGCAAGCTAGAGAAGAATATAGTAAGAAAATTGGGAGCATCATAAGGGAAGATGAATATAGGAGAAGATCTCATAGGCTCAATCAAGAGTCTAGTATCCAGAAAAATGACATTAGGACGAAGTCATCCATTCAGGGAGTCTCGGATACTGAACTCAGGAAGAAGGTATCAAACGAACACCACCAATCCAGCCAGACCAGTGAGTTAGTTGAGTTGAGAGAAAAAGCTGAACAATTAACTAAAGCGGACGAAAAAAGAACTCATGTTTCACATAGGAAATCAGGGACAAGGATAAAGACCCAGGAAGATTATACAAACCTTCTCAACAAGTCATCAGTAGAAGTCAAAGAGCACTCCTCCCAAGCCAGAATAAGAGACGCAAGAAGCACAAAATCAGTAATGGAATCACATGAGAAAAAAACTTTCCTAGGTGCGCCGAGTACATCAACTACTCATTCTAGTGACAATAGCAGTGTTGAAGTAACAGAAACAAACAAAAGAGAGGTGAAAGCATCTTCCCAAGTATTATCAGGACGCTCATCAATTATGGAATCAAAGACTGGGTTTTCAACTCAAGAAGTTTCTGATTCAGGCATACAAAGAGGTTTTTCACTACAACACGAACTTACTCCAGATAGGCCTCCACAACCTCAGCACAAAACACATGGTGAAGCCAGAAGGGATGAGGTTCTTGGTCTGTCTTCTGATTTCACATCCCATGAAGATGCACTTGGTTCAGCTGCTCGATTGCAGAAATCCTCGACTGAGTATGTTGGTGAGTTTGTAGAGAAGGTGAGACATGAGATTTCAAACTCTGAGATTCTGAATGAGAAAAAGACCTCTGAGACAAAGTTAATTAAGGAGGGAGAACATCATAGTCAAATAGTTGTTGGCCAACATGGTTATGGTGATTCTCAATCAATTGAGCATGAATCAAGGCAATCCTCTTTGGTTTCAGGGGCTAAGGGACCTTCAGATGAAATGTGGGATGTAACTGAGCCCTCTGTCCAGGAACCTCCTGAGACACAAGTGTCACAGGATGCAGACAAAGACAAAACAGCTATTGTCAAGAGAAGTAGTAGGTCCTTGTGGAATATTATTGGAGATATTGTTCATTTGCGATGGATGGCTCATTCTGATCGCCATACTTTGACCTCTAAATCTGATCGAAGGAGCTCACCTAATCGATCCACAAGTAGCGAAACATGGTTTTCTGGTCATGAAGCAGAGGATAACAATAGTGAGAATGCAAAAAACACCAGAAGGTTGAACCAAGAATCTGCATCTTTAGACTGGCATCGGCAGAAAATGGTTCGCTCTCATAGTCCTGGAGAAGCATCCAGCTCATCAAGCTCAAGGGAACATATGAAGCACACATTGGTGGAAACGTTATCTTCGCCAATTGTTTTACAGAGCAGTTCACCATCCAAAACTATTCCATTTCCTTCTGCTGAAGACACTACTGCGGAAAACTTGCAAGGTATCTCTGGTGCAATTATCCCAGAAGGGGATCTTCCGATTTCTTCAATTCCAGTGAGAACATCACCCGTTATAGAAGAAATAGCAGAAGTTGGACAAGCTGTTCCATCCAGCAGTAGAAAAAGGCAAGCAGTTTCCACCGTCTCCAGTGTGGTATCAGGGTCTAAGGTTAAAGATGCTGAAATGAGACGCGGAAAGTTCCAGAGGTCCGATCAATTTGTAAAAGACAGGTTTGATGAGTGGGAAGAAGCATTCAAGCTTGAAAACGAGCAGCGGAAAATTGATGAAATGTTTATGAGGGAAGCACTAATGGAAGCCAAAAAGGCTGCTGACAATTGGGAAGTACCAGTTGGGGCTGTGCTGGTCCATGATGGAAGAATAGTTGCTCGTGGATGCAACCTGTAAGTCATGGTAGCTTATGCTTTTTCCTTTTTTTTTTTCTCCTCCTTAGACTTTGGTTTTCACATAAAGATGCATGTTTCAGTGTAGAAGAACTGCGCGACTCTACTGCCCATGCAGAAATGCTGTGCATACGTGAGGCTTCAAACACACTTCGTACATGGAGACTTTCGGTAGTTCTTTACACTTTTATACTCTTTTAAAGATTAAGTGAAGATGCCTCCTAATTTTTATGGCACTGTACTTGTGACTTCCATCAGCACTAGCACAGTGTGAATTTTATACATCACGGGGTAATTCTATTATATGGAATATCATTTGTCACATATTATAGATAGGAAAATGGGAAGAAGCACTATCCAAATTTTCTGTACTTCTTTACCGAAACTAAAAGTAGATTAATGCTTTTAGCTATTCTTTAGTAGCCAATTTCCTAATTTGGCAGCAACCTCTACTACCCTTAACACCGCCTTCTTTCTCCTGTATGATAGATCAAACGCTTCTTTACTCTATTTCTTTTTCTTGAAGAAACTAGCATTGACAAGGTGTGGAAAAAATTATATTAGCCAGATAATCAATAATCAATAATACTTTGTTAAATGTGATGTACATGGGGAAATTATGAGTTGAATATGATAAGTAGATTTCAACTTAAGGTTATTATAATACTCTTTTGTCTTTTTCTCTTTGTGTGCTTTGGCTTCTTTTGTGTTTTGATACTATACATGTTTTAATTGACACCCAAGTACAACATGCCTCTGGTAAGTGAAGTAAATCAGAAAAGGAGAAAACGTGCAGCAGTTGGATATTCTTTCCTTGACCATCAAACTTTTTGTTGTTCCATAAATCTAATGCTATTCCATCAAGGTTGTGGATCCATTCTTTACCGGTGTAACTTTTGAATTTTTTTTTCCTGCAGGATACCACACTTTATGTAACACTTGAGCCGTGTCCTATGTGTGCTGGAGCAATACTTCAAGCTAGAATTGATACTGTTGTATGGGGAGCTCCGAATAAGCTCCTAGGGGCTGATGGAAGCTGGATTAGGTAAGCAAGATCATTCGTATTTGTTCATTTGATAGCTTAAACAGTCGTCAGTAAGTGATTTATTATCGACTGGTAGGTATTCGAGAAGTAAGAAATGAAACATGCAGTTCTTAGGTTGTAATATAAAGATCTTTGAAATTGATTCCTGTTTGGAACTAGCAATACACTATAGGAACCTTTCCTCAGACACCCACAGCAGTAAACAAATCTTATTAGACCCACCAAAGTTAGAAAGGCGGGATCTTTCAGAAAACAGATGCATACTCACGATTTATCCTGCTGGAAATCTCTTCTTGTTTCACGTGTTAACTTTCTGAACTTTCAAAAATTACAAGTCTTTAAGATATTCATATTATCTTAGGACACATTAGATATTAGTCAAGGGCTCATTAAACAGCAATTTTTTCCCTTTCTTTTTCTGGCAGTACCCTAGTTTGCTATAGATATGATGAATATTTACAGTTTTCTATGTTGGAACATGCTATAATAGTTTTCTATTTTCATGGTCAGCATCTACAGTAGTTTAGCTATTTTTACAGCTTTTGGGAAACGCTACACCAGTTACGATTCATTCTTATTTTCTCTAGCTAAAAAATAAAATTCAAAATGTGGAGTCGAAGTCACCAAGGGTATAACTTAATGGTCCATGAAGTGGGAGGAGAACCATGAAATTTTGGGTTCAAATCTCAGTCGAGGTAATTTCTTTTCATCTACCTAAGCGTTGGTGGGTAGAGTTGCTGGGTATCTATATTAGTGGAAGGTATCAGGTACCTAGTGGAATAGTTGAGGCATGCACAAGACACAAGTTGGCCACGATACCACTGTCATCAAAAAGGAAGTTTTTTCGGTTCTCAAGAAGTCTCTACTTTCGAACCTTTTAGGGCTCGTTTGGTTAACGGTTTAGTTATGTTGGGGCTGTAATACAAGGATTTTTTATGCGCTGAATAATAATGATTGGATTGTTATGCAGTGAATTATCATGAGTGGATTGGTATTTGGTGAGAATAATAATTCAGGGGTTATTATGCGGAGATTGCCTACTTTAAAGACACTTTTGTCTTTACTCTTTCCACGTATTACTAGTCTTATTTCACATTCTATTCTGTGTAAAATAATGCATAAATTCTCATATCAGTAGTATTAGTACTTCTGAAAAAACAAGTTATACCAATATTAGTAATTCGACATTTGAAGATATTAAACTCCACTAACCAGTATTGAATTTTGGTTAAGTGATGCGGAGATTAATACCTGAAACCGGATGTTGAATTAGCTATACTGAGATTATACCAGCAATGCAGAGTTTCATGTTGACTTTATATGAGAACCAAATGCTATATAAGTAATACCAAATTGTATACTAGGGTAAATATCCTTATCCGTCAAACCAAAAGCCCCTTAAAGCGTCAGTCATGTTCATGAAGGAAAAGTGGATAAGTATGGATCTGGAAGCCTACTTTCTTTGTTCTTTAGCGTTCAAATGAATAGTTGTAACACCAACTTAGGATGTTTGCGCTAAAAGACTTCCAAGTTAGTCCATGTTTCTCCCTGATGTATTATTCTCAATCTCTTTCTCTCCCGAAGACGTGTGGTTAAGCACTCCTCAAATTCCCCTCTTATTTCTCTCAAAGACATGCTGCTAAGCATCTCTCTAGTTTCCACGAAATTAGTTTACTTCGCTAGTCAAAAATGCAGAATGGTGCAAGTAATCTTATGTTTATTCTTCCAGTCTGAATGTCAAGTTATTTCTATTGATGTAAAAATAAGCAGGAATCCTAGCGTAGATCTTGTAGTTTTGGAATAACAATTACCAGGTAGACTGTCTAGCTGAAAATGTATAATAGAGATATTCTTGATGTCTCTGACCAGCCTCACATCAACATAGATAGTTTAGATGGTGTTTGGATAAGGTAGTCAAATTGGCTTATAAGCACGTTTTAGCTTATTTACGTGTTTGATAACATCAAAGTGCTTAGAAGCCAAAATCAGCCAAAAACCACAAGCTGGTCATCCCCAACTTATGACTTTTAGCTTATAAGCACTTTTGGTTTGATCAAATATTTTACTATTTTATCCTTAATATTTTTTCTAATTCTCAGACTATCTTTCTCAAATAAAAAAACCTACTTCGTAACTGTTTTTCGTCCTTTTTCTTTACACGGATATATAATTTATAATTTCTTGCAAAACTTCTAATGGTATTTTAGTCATTCTAACAAATGAGCAACTTATCAACATTTTTTCTATTACCAAATACATCAACTACTTCTTAATAGTTTCAGCACTTCTATCCAAATAAGTAACTGCTTATTATAAAATCAGTTTCAACACTTAAAAGCTTATAAGCTATTTGCCCTCAACTAATCCAAACGGGCTTTTTATGAAGCACACAGGTCTGCTAGTTATTATGTCCTTTCTAAGGGCTCTGTTGGTTTTGAATTTAAAAACTGATCCACATTTATTCTAGTGACGCTTTCGTATCTGTTCATCTTAAATCATTGTTGCTGAGTCTTTTGATTCATGAATTATGTAGGTTTCTGTTCAATGCAAAGGATAAATTCAGATTGTGAACGTTATGCTGTAGATGAGAATGTAATTGAGATAATTTGGTCTCAACAACCTGGTGTGCCTTGTTGAAGCAAAAATCTTAAAATCTAGTTATTCTTTCATTGTCCAAAAATAGACCCCCCTTCTTAACTAGTTGTTTTCTTTTTTACCTTATTGTCAAGTTCCATAACTTGCTGAAGACGAACCCACCTCTCTCTTTGATTCATGCTGCTTGCAATTTGTGCTTCAAGATTGTCTTTTTTGCATACCTGTCCATGCCGCCTGATACCTTTTATTGTTTGTTTGTTCCAAATTGTCAGCCAAAATATTACTCTTGTAGTTACTAAAATTATCTTCCTCTAGCTACAAAAGTTCTCTGACCCTTAACATGAGTACCTATTGTGGTTCCTCTCCTGCATGTTTTCGCCATTCATTATTACTTATTTCTTGTTCTTCTTGCTATTTCCCTAGCATCAAAAAAGGTAAACATGAATATTTCTATGTGATCCCAAATTGGATTGCCTATCTTGCTACTTTTTCTTGATATGTATGCGATTAATCATACATGCAGCTCGCCAGGATGGATACAACTTGCACCTAGCGGTGTCACGTGACACCGCTTCTTGTTACTAAATATGTATATATAGATAATAAGGAAAATGAAAATAGTGGATATAAATATATAAAATGACATTGCTCGTCATGATAGTAATTACGAAAATTTCTGCATAGACACTGTAGCTTGCTCCACAAGAAACTTGGTTCTTTTGGTTTTGAGATAAAGGGCTTTGTTATTCATAATGTTTCAGGCTTTTCCCTGATGGGGATGGAGAAAAGAGTTTGGAACCAACAGATAAGCCTCCTGCTCCAGTTCATCCTTTCCACCCAAAAATAACAATCCGACGAGGAGTGCTGGCATCGGAATGTGCAGATGCTATGCAGCAGTTCTTTCAACTAAGAAGGAAGAAGAAGGAAAAGAAGTCGGATCCTCCAACACCACCTTCATGTCTTCCCATTTCAAGCCATCAGCCGAAATTCCTCAGCAAGATTCACGACGCGTTTCATATGATGTTCTGCCTGTGATTTTGGTTTCTGAACTTCCATCTTGCTGCAAAATTGTATTGATAAAACACTCTTTCCCCGCTCTTCTTCATTGTATTCAAGTTCAAAATTTAGCCGGCAGCCTCTGTTCTTTAAACATCTGAAATTATGAGCAGCTTCATTATCCTTCGAGATTAGAGTTGCAGTCTAGCTAATGGTTGCAACTACACTTTGTACTGCTTGCTGCATAGTTTTGTAGACTATTTTTTAACTGTCAACTTTTAGCAAATGATTCTTCATGTAAAAGAGTTTTCTTGAACTCTGTTTTTGCAGGGTTTAAATCATCAAGTTTAGGTAGGAAAAAAGAACAACCGATAGTTGGCCTTATCAGCTTCAAGGTATATTCTAATACATAGATGGTGATGGTTCAGGTAGAAAAAGAGAACAATTGATGGTTAAGGTATAAAATTTATGAAAAAGTGATAGCTCAAATGTGTTTTAGGTCATTAACTCATCCAATTATAGGATGTAGTCTTCTTCTTCTCTCCCTTTTTTTTTTGGTTGACACTTGCCAATCCTGGAAAACTTGTAAAAGAGACATCAATAAGCCTAAAATTTTATACTTGTTTCAATTTGTTTGTTTTATTTTACTTTTTAGTTCGTTTTAAAAAACGTCTTTTTTCATTTTTGCTAACTTTTTAATTTTAACTTTTCACATGACATATTTAAGATCACAAGATTAAATGATATTTGAATATATTTTACATATTTTTAGTTTAA
>JACEIK010001584.1:190641-211811 GCA_018107945.1 Datura stramonium | reverse complement strand
CTCCCTGTACCTACTTAGACTGAAACAGCCTCCATTCTATGGAATAGGTAGGATTTCAGATCAGCTTACAAAAAGTATACATGTCTACATGAGGGTCAAAACACCTCAGTAGATCAAAGGCACTGTCAAGATACATCAAAATTATACAATTTGAAAGAATTCCTGTTAAACATATCCATCCTCAGTTTACCTTTAGCCCATTTTGGAAGGTTATTGCTGTCTGTAATCCAAATCTTTTCTCTGCAAGTCGTATCCCAGTTAACCTTATTACCTTCTCTAAATTAGTGTTGGATATTGCAGTTCTCAAACTTGTCCATCAACCTATGAATCTCTTCAATGATGTCCCAACAGGCTCCAAGGAGGCTCATGCTTCCTTTTTATCCATTCAGTTAGCTGCTTTGAGTCACTTTCAACCTCTAAATTCCTAATCCCACAATGAGAATGAACATCTCTATCCCATTCTTGAGTGCTATTGCCAAGGCCTGAATCATATTGCCATGCTCAGTGCCCCACTAGGACCTGGATTTCCTTTAGAACAACCATCTGTGTATAACCTGTAGAAACCACTGTGATTTTGTATCAAATCAAAATCAAACAAACAAATTGAAACACGAAGTAATAAATTGTAAAATACAGAGAATGCTAGTTAAATTGTTTTAAGGTGCTAATGTAAGGTGGATGAAGTCCAATTTATCCTCTTAAAAGATTTAAAATCTATCTCAAGAAATACATAAAACTATTTTTGAAATGAAAATCTTTTGCTTTATTTTGATTGGTTATTTTCAAATCTTTATGGTAATCTCAAAATTCACACTAATTATAAAATTAAGGGTCATTTAGTAGGGTATATAAAAATAGTGTTAAATATGATGTATTAGTAATGTTGTGATTAGTTATGCGGCATTAGTTCTCTTGGCACGTACATTCTTTTTTAGCCAGAGATAGAGGAAAATAAAAAGATATGGATTTTCAATCAAGATTGCATTGCATAATTTCTTTAAAAAAGATTGTTTTAAAAAAATACTCTCCACATTCATTAGCTTTGTATACTTTTAGAGGCAATTTGTATCTTTAACCATGCTAGTGCATGCATTAATAACGTCGATATTGCTAATATCATAATTTGCTATGTATTAATTATACATAAGATATAAAATCAATAATTACATTACATAGGTTAAAAAAATATATCAGATCAAAAGTTTATAATATCAAAATTAATACATACATTATTTTCTCTAGTATCTTCTGCCAAACTACCCCAGTGGACATAAAAAGTTAATTGAAAGTGCTTTGCTTAATAGTTTGGAAATTGCCACATCTAATAGTTGAACGACATGAAAGAAAGAAAGCAACCTGTTTGATAATTATTTCTTTTTTTGTGATGGAGGGGTGGGGGAGAGGATTGGGACTAGGTACCAATGCATAGCTCAACTGTCAAATCAAAATCAAGAAAGTTTGGTGGTATTTGTTAACCTTAAATACTAGCATCATAATGATCCCCTCATTGTGTTTTCATCTGTTTATTTAGTAATTCAATTTACCATGTGTATTAACACCACAGATTAATATTAATTTTGGTAAAATAAACATTATTAAAATATCTAACCACCTTGCCTTTGCTGCATTGCCAAAATTGATCACCATTATGACATTTGGTGTATTATCATACTTGCTTTGCTTTTCCTGGAAGAGAAATCTTGCTAAAAAGGGAAGAAAACCCTTTACAACTCAGCTCCTTGTACTGTGTTTCTGTGCAATGATGAATACTAAAGTTGATTTTTTATTATTTATATTTTGGTTCCGACTATCTAGATTCACGTCGAGTAAGCTCAGTAAGGAGGATAAAACGCTTCCTACCAAAAAAATTCATATAAACTATGAGAAGATCCTAACACAACCTCTAATTGAACCACCAAATCACCTATATATTGGTGCATTGAAGTTCTATTTACTATATAAATTGGATCTCATTTATAACAATGTAATGATTGAAAATAATAGGCTAACTAAAATGCAAGGTCCTTTTATGCTTGAGAGGGTAATTGATAGCAATAGATGACCAATACTATAATTTTCCAATGGATTGTAAATCTTGTGATGCAGAAACATAAGAGAAATTAAGCACAATTTTTTTTGGTGCCGATTTTGACAAATGATGAGATTTGCTGTAGCATTCACATAAAACTAAGTTTCCCCTCAAAACATGTCTACCAAACACTTCTCTTTTTTAGAAGTTAAATAATGTTGATGCATATAAGTAGAGAGCTCTTGACAATCAAATCCAACACAAAATGGCTTCTTCTAAGTTAGCTTACCTTTCAACTTGCTTTTGCATTTGGCTAGTGATGGCTAATGCACAAGCACCAGCTATATCACCATCTACACCGACCACGACACCTCCACCAACAACCACACCCGCTGCAGCATCACCCCCACCAACCACAACACCCCCTCCTTCAACTATGCCTGTTGCACCATCACAGGCACCAGCAATTTCGGCAGCACCTCCAACAGTACCAGCGCCTAAAGTTGCGCCTGTCTCTGCTCCAACGACCCCACCACCACAACCTCCACCAATTCCACCTGTCTCAAGTCCATCACAACCACCAGTAACGCCACCACCTGCTCCAGTTGCTTCTCCACCAGTAGTTCCACCAGCCTTACCTCCGCCTCAGATAGCCCCAGCACCAGCACAAAAGCCACCATCACCAGCACCTGTACCACCGCCAGTGTCTCCGCCTAAGGCACCACCAGCACCAGCACCGGCACCAGTCACTCAACCACCAGCTGTGGTATCACCAGTAGCAGCACCAGAGTTAGCACCCTCACCAGCACCAGCTCATGGCAAGCACAAGAGAAAGAAGCACAAGCATAAGCACCATCACGCACCAGCACCTGCACCAACTGTGCCAAGCCCGCCAGCACCACCTACCGTCCAAGATTCTGTGGATGTGACACCAGCGCCATCGCCTACTCTGAATTTGGTAATGTTTCCATTGTTTTTCCTGTCTGGTAACCGTAATTTTTCCAAAATAACAAACTACAGGGACAGGAACAGCTCTAATATGATAAATTCATTTACTCTCTCTCACTTGAATGCAGAATGGAGCAACGATTTTACTGCAAGGAAGCAGATCTAGAATGTGGATGAATTCTGGTTTGGCGATGACTATTCTTTTGGCCATCATAATCTGAGATTCCCACAGAGGTTACATGAAAAGCTATATGTTGCATTACCAGAAAGAAAATTTTGAAACGAGATGGGACTATTTATGTGTTTAGAGGAAAAATAATGTGGAATATGGTTGTCATTGTTTTCATCTCATTGATATTCTTTTCATCCAGACGTTTACATCAATGTAATTGATTTTCTTTCACCTACAAAATGGCACTCTCAATACTATTACTCTCTTGCTAGAGCCTAAAGGTATACAATGCATAAGCTTCAATCAATCTTGATCAGCATCTGGATCCATACTAATTTCGTCCTTGAAGTTGTACTCGACCACAAGTCCAAGGTTGTCAACTAATTTGTGATACTGAGAGCACCCTGAACACTAAAAGCAGAATCTTCAGTTGACACCCAGTCAATTTAAATATTCTTTAATAATTAAAAATGATAAAGAAACAGAGGCAAATAAGGCAGCTATGGAGACTATATGAAAAACTCTACAATTCATGCAAACCAAAGGACCAAATGGTCAAGACAGTATGCAGTCAAATCCTGTTCATTTGTAACAAGACCACAGTTGATGCCTCAGAGAATACCAAGACGAGGGACAATATTCAATGCACTCAATAAGCAAGTAGGTTAATCTTCACGAGTCACCTTATACTTTTCTGCTTGCAAGAAGGAAAACAAAAAAGGTGTTTCCAAAGTTGTCACCGCCTTCTTTTAGAAGTTTCCTCACACTCAAGGAGTAGGATGCTTAAAGGGAATAAAATAAGCTGCGAGCAGCACAAAGTAGACAAATCATGGGCATGATTGGTTCTGAACACAGATTAGACTTAGTTTTCTCAAACCAAAATACATGAATCCCGCGTTCACGCAGGGGGTGTAATGTAGACTTAAGCAACAACAAAAATACTACGACAATCATTTGGACTACGGAGAGTTGTAGGCATTGTTGAACCATTATCTGACTTAAATACCAAAGACGCAAACGATGGACAGAAGGTTCTAATTTTAGATTTCAGTAACGTGTTAGAAGTATCCATGCAAATAAGATGTCAAATATCTAAATCTATGAATTGCGGTTGTTAAACTCTGAATCATACATGTTAATAATATGTCAATATTAGCATCCCACATACTACTTAGGAAAGTCACAACAGTCCAAAAGGTTGGTTACCCCATTTATGGACAAAGCCCCAAGAGCTAAAACAAAATATTTATTCATGCAGTAAGGTAGATTTAGAAGAAGATCCCATATGTCCCCCCACAATTGAGCGGCTCAGATATGCTGACCGATACCTGAAAACTTATGTTTTTAGCCAAAAATTTTAAGAAAGATAGTTCAAATTGAGGAGAACAAATGACAGCACCGAATAATACAAGTGCTAATACCTTCAATGGTTAGATCACCCATCTAACACTTTTAGCATAAATTATCTTGGTGAACATACATAATTAAGAGACATTTTTTTGACTTTGGTATCTCATAAGAAAATTAGTTTTGTTTTGCAATTATCAAAAGCTTAACAGCACTACTATACAATCAATTCCAAGTACCTGTATAAACACAGTCCCTCTTTCATATGCTAATCTGTTTATGAGTCTCTGAGATCGAACACCACAAGCATTGCATGTGAATGTTGCTAATAGACTTCTTCGTGGTAGTTTCATGTCAAGAACTGCTTCCTGCAAGTAGGCACCCGCTCGTTAAGAATACACAAAGAAAATGTTCCAAAAAAGGAACTGAACTAGGACAATTGAAAAGCTAATTAACACATCAATACCCATGGTAAGAGGTAAAGAAGAAACAAAAAGAAAGAGAAAAGAATAGAAACGGAAACAACATATTCTGAAAACACAACAATTTGCTTTTAACCTTTACTCAACAGAAATATTTTGCTTTATTTGACAAATTTAGATTTAAAATTTTGGCTATGTGAAGAGAAGAAAGAAATGAGCTTCTTTCCGGGTAAGGGCCATATTTATTCTGCATCTTTGAGTTTAAAAGTTAAATTATCATAAACAGATGGACACAAAATATTTCACCTTCATTACCAATTGAAATATAGCTAGAAAACCATGTTTACTGTTCAGTGAATTTTATCCCAACAATCTAGGAAATGGATATTTAAAAGCTTGTCTTCATATGTCAAATATAGAGCACTTGAACCTTGGAATGTACACGTCAATTAGCTTCAGATCAAATCACTGCAACCTACTTAACATGAATGAATTAAAAATATCCCAATCCCACCTATATAACAATAGATGGGCTCAAAATGTACTTCATTCCAACTCCCTCTTCCTATTAAAAAATTGATTCAAAGAACTTATTCTGATTTTTCACAAAAGACATTCTCATTTAGAGACAAGCACTGCATGCATGAGAAAAGGAAAGCAACTGAAACCAAGAAAGAAAACTACATACATTTCACACCAACTTGTAGTGTTTTGATGAATGAAATTTATATGACTGAACCCCCCTACCCCGACTCCCCCAAAAGAAGAAGAAACTAATTGTCAACGGGGAAGAAAACTTCGTCTGTGATTCAGAGAACCGTGGCAGCTCTATGGGGGTGATAGAGATGTACAAGTATCACCTAAGTTGCTTGGACTGAGGTGCGGGTGTCCGATACGGGTGCGGATCTAGAGGTGGGATCCTTTATGGTCTAAATTTTAAGATTCGGGGATACGGATCCAAGTATGGATACGGGTGCGGGGATTCGGCTAAAAATAATTCAAATATCTAAAAATAGAGTTATAAAACCTAGATTATGAGATATTATGTGGAAAACTTGAGGAGAAAATATTAAGCAAGAGAAGAATCTGGGAAGGAGATAAAAGAAAAAGGAGTGACATAGAAATTTCTATATACAAGGTATTTCATTTTCTTCAATTTCACCTTAACTTTTGTTTTGATTACTAAAATCATTGAATCTGTCCAGAATTTCTCGATCGATTTTGGTCAAAGTACCCAGAATCGATTGACCCGATCAGGTACGGATCCCACCCACACACACACACCCATGTCGTATGGACACGGGTGCGGCACCGAAAGTGAAGAGTCCGAGTAACTTAGAGTACCACAGAAGTGATTAATAGAAAGATTTACTGCTATGATGTAAAGAGAGATTAAGAGGGAAAGCTGAGAGGAAAATGTCACCAAGGACCAATTAGTGAAAGTGAGCTTTCCAAATCAGAAGCTTCCTTCCTCATGATAGTTTTCCTTCTGTTTATTTCCTTGTATTATGCTCCCTACGTAAGTGGGTCCCTACATAAATGGGAGATTACACTCTTTCTGCCGCTAAAAAATTTCTTTCACACCTATTGTAATGCCCCGGAAACTCAAAGACTAGATCCAGGACTTAAATCAGAGAAAACAGAAAAATCTGCATCAGGTCACAGAACGAGTCGTTAAGTGACTCGTGGTGAGGCCTGGGAGTTTAATTTGAAATTTGGAGTTTTGGGTGACCACGGGTGTGACCACAAGTCGTGATATGACCCGTGGTCAAGAACAATTTTAGGCCGGGAAAAGGTTAGGCAGTGAACCTAACGACAGGTGACCACGAGTCGTGGTCCATACCACGACTTGTGAGGTTATCCGTGGTCAGGTGTCGAGTTTGAGTTAGAGGAGGCCAGGCAGTGTACCCAACGGGTCCTCACGACTCGTCTGGGACACCACGAGTCGTGGTGTCACCCGTGGGAACTCCAGAGTCTTTTAAGGCAGTGTAGCCCACGAGAGGTGACCACGAGTCGTGGTCACTAACCATGACTCGTTGGGTCCCTCGTGGTGACCATCCGTATTTTCCAGGCAATGCACCTCACGAGTGTGACCACGAGCTGTTAGGTCACTCGTGAGGACTGACAGTCAGTTTTTCCCTGCGAGTTTTTAAGGTCCTTTCAGTAAATTCCTACCCTCCTAAACTTTACACTACGTTGTTTTAAGCATATTTTCAGACTTATTAATGGGGTTGAACGATTTCTTACCTCATTCCCCACTCAGACCTTCAGAAATCAAATTGTAGGACTTTTAGAGTTTTTCAGAGCAAGAGCTAGGGCAATCTTTTCTCCTCAATTTCTCAAGGAATTCTTCAGGCTTTTCACCAGGTATATGGGAATTCAACAAGGGAATAGTTCTTCCCCTGTATCCCCAAATTCCTTCCTATTTCTCTTTATCAGTTGTAGCCCTGAAATTACTAGGTGTCAAGAAATTGTTGGTCATAATTCGTCTAAATCATGTGAAATATAATACCATGTTAATATTAGATATTTTCCATCAGTTTGTGACTGAAATGATGTTAAATCTCGTGAAGTGAAATTTAGCCCTATTCTTGAGTTAGAAAATCTTGAATTTGCATTGGTGCTGGAATCTCAAACCTTAGCTTGATTTTATCAGTGTTGGAAACTCCCGTATTGTTAGTAGCATTGAATTTCAATCAGAATATTGTCAATTAAGTTTTAGTAAGAAATGTTAAAATTCTCAATGTCAGTCAGAAAATGTCAGCTGATCAGTTTGACTACAGAATTTCCCGAGGTGTCAGTAGTACTCCCAGTTATCAGAATCAAATTCAAAATTTAGTTTCATTGGTCCACTAGGCGGTCAAGACACTTTAGATATATAGCTCTGACTAGCCTTAGGACCCCAGTATCAGATTTTAGTTTGTTCTGTAGACGGTTACGACGCTTTCAGATAAGCAGCTCTGACCAGTCTTAGATCCAGTTTCATAATCTGATCCGATAAGACTCTCAGGTGCTTTCAGATATGTATACCTGACTAGTCTTGGGCCCCATTTTCGAGCTATCAGCTTAGTATTCAGTCTAGTATTATTCAGTGGGAGTAGGACTTAGCACCGAGCGGACTGGGTTCCAGCGCATCCCGGTTTCCAAAACTATTTTGTCAGCGTAGGTTACAGTATTTATTGGCCTGATTGGTCCCAGACTCTTATGATCACCTAGTTCATGCCTTTATACCCTGGCAAGGTATATTGGATCCTACCGATGGGGTACATACATCGGACTCCACGTCTAGCTCACGTGATTATATGTCGATTATAGACTCTCCCACTAATCAGTTCAATCCAGTCTCAGTCTAGTTCAGTTCAGATCAGTATTCCAGACTTAGAATATGCTTTGACCATCAGACAGGGTCTTCTAGACCACCTTAGTATTTCAGTTCAGTAGCTTTAGTTGGTCATTGCATGTCTTTCAATTCAGCATTTCTTTTGTTATGTATTCCATTGTGTTGTGTTCCTCTCACATACTCAGTACATTCAAAGTACTGACGCATACTTTTATGCTGTATCGTTTTATAATACAGCTGTAGGATCTCAGTCTCAGCTTCATTAGCCGACCTCTCATCGAAGACCTCAGCTTTACTAGTTGGTGAATCCTCATCCTTCGAGGATGGAGATTTATTTATTTCAGCTATATTTTCATTCCTTCTATTTAGATTTGGAGTTAGCTGGGGGCTTGTCCCAGCAACTCATCAGTCAGAGTGGATTTCAGACTCAGATTGGTATTTCAAACTTGCAGTGTTGTTTTAACATTTTCAAATACTATGAACCAGCTTTATTTCTTTCAAGCATTTATATTTTTGCTTTAAACTTCCGCTGTATGTATTTTTATATCACTCAGAATACCAGTGTATGATAGACCAGGGGTTGACTTGGGGTCACTTGTGACTTCAAGTACCGTGTTTCATCCAGGGTGTAAACTCGGGGCATGACACCTATACATACAATTCTAGTACTCTATAGTAAGGCATGAAGAATCCATTCAATCTCTACTTTTTTTTTCTTTTTTTTCTTTTCTTGCACAGGTATTTGCTTTCCTCCCATTATGTTGTCTAACTTTCATTTTTCGTCTTCCTTATGTTTTGGGTATTGTTTAGTGCTCTTTTTACATGCAAGTTGAACTGACTTAGTTCTTACTCTATTTCCATATTCTGTTGTGAAAGCACAAATGAGTTATGGTAGTATAGTAGAATAAGCAATTCATTACTGTTTATGGCTTCTTTCCTCAGGAGAAGGCAGCTAAAGGGGATTTTGTCATCACTCTCTCAGCCAGAAAAAAATGATACATGAGTGGCCAAAGAGCAATTAGAAATTCATTTTTCTTGTAACTGCAAATTACAACATTTAGTCACTCTTCACTAAATAAAGGGGTGTAAATGTCACATCTTCCAACTGAAGTTAAGTTACTTTTTTCTGAAAAAAAAAAGGAAGAAGGTGTCTAGTCTAGTTGATAACTGCAACCACCCATGAAAAGCCAATCTTTCCATAAAAATCCAGTAAAAGAAGAAGGGAAAACTTACCATTACAGAAAACTAACCAACAGAGAGGCCAAACTACTCTTTTGCAAAGTGCAATCATAAGCCAATGATAGCTTTAACCAGTTGAGATGCAGAGTCAAAGTGTCTCAACTTCAAATCCCATCAAAGTGTTTTCGTATCTAACTAGCTGGTGGCCCACTACTAGAGTGTACCTAAGTGTCTAGACTCTAGAGGCTCACGGTGGCACTGATTTCCCTAGCTGGTGGTCTAGATATCCAAAACCATTAGGAAAAAGGTCAAAATGCATGCAAAGAACGGCCAAAAAGTACCTTTGAAGAATCACTTGAAGCAGACGAACTCACAGATTCTGAATGTGTTTCAGAACTGTCTTCCACTACACAAGAAATAATTGGAAACCGGAACAAACGTTCTGATGCTCTCCTCTTCCCATAAATAATACTTGACCTGTTACATAAAAATAAACATAAAAATAGTGTTTTCACCAATCCAATCCCCATTCATTCTACCTAGTTTGACAACAACAACTATGCCTCGATCACAAACTAGTTAGGGTTGGTTATACACATCCTCTATATACATTTAGTCCATTTGGACATGTTTCATCACACAACTCAGCTAAACTGCTTCACATAGTACAATTGCTAGGGGCGTAGCTAGAGTGTAGGAACCGGTATGGATGAACCCAAAAATTTTGGTCCAAACAATGTATTTGTCTTACGGAATTCATTTAATATGTACAGATTATTTACTTTAAAACCCAATAACCCAAAAGGAATAAAATCCCAAATCCATTAGCTTCAAATCCCGGCTCCGCCTTTGACAAGCTACTACTAGTCTACCACTACTAATACACTTGGGGTTGGCTATACATATCATCTATTTTCTATTCCAACCCATTTGGGCCTGTTCAATTCCACTACTCAATTTTACTTCAGTGTACATAATTCAACTATATCGACTATTATGCCTCAATCTCAAACTAGTCAGGCTGGCTATATGATTCCTCTATATCCATTCTGCTTAATGTGAACCTGTTTCTTCCACTACTCAACTCTACATGGTAAAGTTCAGATTTTTTTGGGATAACCAGTAAAGTTACGATTTTTATGCCAAATAACACATTGGGAATCAAAAAAGAAAACAAGACAATATGCCTCAATCTCAAACTAGTTCAGGTCGACTATATCTATCCTTCATATCCATACCGCTTAATGTGAACCTGTTTCTTTCACTACTCGACTCTACATACTAAAGTTCAGATTTTTTAGGTAGCCAGTAAAGTTAAGATTTTATACCAAACAACAAACTGGGATCAAAAAAAGAAAGAAAAAAAGACAATACCCATGAAGAAAAGAATGAAATTGGGAAGAAACATGATGCATAGAAGCTCACCTTGTGGATTTGGTGCAGTAACGATAGGAATTAGGTCTGACGGAAGGAGGGAATTGAAGAGAACAAATGGGCACATAGGTTTTGGTGCTGGTAACAGATAAAGAGCTGCATGAATTTATATTATGAAAGATTTTGCTGTTTCCTACTATGGATGTAGCCATTGAAGGAAGAACCTGAACAGAGAAAAGAAGAAGCTGCAGCTTAATTGGGATTATGGAATTCTTTAGGACTGAGGTGTAAAAGTTTTTCTTCTGTTTTATTGTTTTCACCTGGATTTTCTATTTTGGGCCCACTAATTTTGATTCGTGTTAAAAATTTAATGAGAATCAATAAATTTAAGCTTGATTAATTTTAACTCATATTAAAAAAATTTAATTAGGACCAATAGATTTTTTAATATTTATTTTAGATTCGATTAATTTTAATTCGCACCGAAAAAATTAACCAGCACCAATAAGCTTCTTAATACCCCATTTTAAGCTCAATCAATTTTAATTCGTATCAAAAAAATCTAGTCATAGTCAATAGCTCATGTGACTCTATTTTTAAAGTGCGGATTTAGCAATTGATTAAGAATAAAGAGATATTTTAAGGCAAAAGAAATACTTAATAACTATGGTTAAAATATGTTGAATGTATTTTTCAATATATTTTAAATTCTTATGTTTTTATTTTTGAGAAGTGATTTACAATAACTTCAGGAATTGAGAAAAGGAGTTTAATGGAAAAATAGATTCTATTTCAATATTTTTACTTCATCTCTTAAATACCATTCTCTTCTACAAAATTAAAATATATTTGAATCCCCAGGTGTATGAGTTTAAAAGGAACTAAAGAAAAAACTTGGGTACAAAAATACCACTTTTATGTTTTTCTTTTTAGCGCGTAATGAAATTTTTACTGATCGTACATTTTTTTGCTTAAAAATGTGAATTTTTTGTTTTTTGGAGGCAATTTAATNATAATAAATAATAATAATAATAATAATTTTACTATCATTGTTCTCATTCCAATAATACAAGCATCAAATAATGAGATAAGATAATTCAAGATTGACGCGAAATACGACGTCGTTTTCATTCACATTAGAAGAATTTTTGTAGTTTACAAGTGTAGATTATTTCCTAGAAAAATAGAACATATTACATAGGCCCAACCAAAAATCAAAAATAAAAAAAAAATCAAAAAAAAAAAGAGAGAGAGAATAGAGAACAATTTGACAATTTATCAACTTGTTCAATGTGATAACATTCTTTTTTTTTTTTTTTGCAAGAAATATTTTCTTGTATTCCTTGATCAACTCTAAGTTGCAAATTGGAATAATTCAATCTTGTTCATCAACTTCATGAAAAGGAAGTGGTACTGTCTTAACAGCTCTAAATTTCCCTGCATTATTTAGATGCTCATTCTCCAATCTGTTTCACAATTGAAAACAATGTCCCATATATATATTAGACGAATGAAAATTTTAACTTATATACACTGACAATGCAAATTAATATGTAATGTTACTAGTCTTCGAGAAATCCAAAATCACCTGTAAAAATTCCAGTGTCCTCTCCTAATGACTTCAAGAGCTGCTAAAAATAGCCCAGTTACCCTGTAGTCTACAGTTCCAAAATTGTAATGAAGTACTGTTTGTAACCATGCTAGCCTTAGTACAAGGTTCAATGCCTGCAACAACAAATAACATTTCTTAGATTTCAAGAGAAGTTCTTCTTTTTGTCTAAAAAGAGTGATCCATGACAATCTGTACTTGTTTTGTGTACTATGTTGCTCGAACTTTTCAAAAATGACAACTGGTGCGTGTCTGATCCTCCTTGTTTTTGGAGGATCTGACATAGGTGTGACAACATTTTAGGGAAATCCGAGCAACATGGTTTGTGTGTTTTTTCTTTGATTAAGTTTTGATTTGAGTGAGGAATGAGGATGAGGGTTAATACCATGGAGAAGTAGTAGATAAATTTTCGACGAAGCATCAATTCATTCCTTAGCCATGGATTCTTGGAATGACATTGAAGCAAGCCCCAATCTTTAACAAAATCCCAGTACAATTGGTACACAGTTGCAGCACTTGACATGACTATAACTAAACAAAGCCATCCCAAATTCTTTTCTTTTTCATATGCAACTTTGGCACCAGCAGCCAACATTGCAGACACATATTTTCCTAAGTTCACTAGGTGGCTTTTGTGTCCTTCATCGAACCATCTTCGTGCACACTGCAAACATCCGTATTCGATTCAGTTTCTCTATCCAAAATCATATGAAAGTTCAAAAGTTAAATTCTTGAAAAAAGGGGAAAGTTGTTAAAGAACCTGCATAGCTCTCCAGTAATATGGCAAGAAAGAAACTGCATAAGCAAGGTCCCTATAATATTTTGTCCTCATACAGTATCCATAATCTTGATTTTTGTAACTTCCAGTTATGTAGTAGCATGCTACATACTCAAGGTTTCTTAGCATAGGAACCTGTTTTTGTAACAAAAAATTTACATCAGCAAATGTTCAATCTGTCATAGAACTAATCGCGAATGCTACTAGTAGTATTTACTTTACTGATGTTTATTCTTGCTAACCTGGCTGCAAAGCTGATCAGCCATGAAGAAGTCTAACATGACAACCTTATACAGAGGTGAAAACATGATGTTCCTTATAACACAAATGAATCGATAACGGCTAGATTTGTACATGATGTTTAATGGGCACACCAGCAGCATAATGAAGACCTGTTGGTTAACAATTGTAATTACTTTTTACATACATTGAGCTAAAAAAAAAAGGCATTTTTTAAAATCAGATTATTTGACTAGACAATTGTAAGAAAATTACCAATAATAGGAGGCCAGGGATTGCTTGAATTTGATCATAGGAATACCCTTTTGCCACGAGTGTTAGATGAAGAACCAGGACCCCGACAACAGCAGTCATCGACGTAGTACATATAAGGAACACATCTCTGTACTTGAGTTCCTTTGTTTGAGCTAGCTCAAAGATGAAGCTATAGTTTACACGAGTCTTTCGCCACATAAATATGTTGCATCCATACAGAAAGAAGTGCAAGAACATTAAGCTGAACATGCTGCAGAGTCATTCGTGTAATCTCCATTAGATGTTTGAAAGTAATTCCAAAGATTTATCAGTTGAATCAAGTTCAAATCGTTTACAAAATAATTGAACACTTGCCTGAGAACAGGATAGACAGTTTCCATGTAGATTGTATCAGATTTAGGTCTATACAGTCCTGTAATATGAGACATAATCACATATCCAACGAAAAGCGCTAGGAAACATCCTGTGAATAAACCTGTTTCGAAAACCAATCAAGAAGCCAATATCAGTCAGTATTCAGTACTTCAAATTAAATTCAACATCATCTTGTTTATGTGAAGATATATCTAACATTCAAATCTTGCACCCTTTTTCATTGTTCTTTCAACGTTAGGCCGGTGTCACAGGTTTCATGCTACTTCAGTCTTTTTAACATTCCTAATACACATGACACTACTCCTATCAGTCAGACCTCTATAACGGTCAAGTTTTCTTTGGGACCGATTTTTTTTTCATGTTATGTTATATTATGTGTTCTCTATAACAACATTTCACTACAGCAGTAAAAAAATATCAGGACAAACGATGCTGTTATATAGAGGTTTGACGTTATAAAGTCTTGATATTTGCAAACAGGAGAGGTACAAAACTTAGGAAAACTAAGCACTATTGTCTTTTGGACACTAAATGGTTCTTTAGAAGTTTGAACATTTTTGGTCAATAACATGATAATGACCTAAAATGGGGCTTCTTTGTCCTCCACTGCTGAAAAAACAAGTGGACCCTTAAGTCTATTTTTTTTTTCTTCAGGTGGTTAATGGCTGATTCAAAGCCTACTTTTGCAGCACATGGCCCTTTTTTTATGTTGATGAGTGATGACTCTTTGTTTTTTCTGGCTATCCAATAAAAGAAGTGGTAACTTAAGAAAGAAGCCACTAATTAATTATATATATTGTTAAAATCAAGGCTTACCATCATGCCAAAAGCTATAGCTTATAGCAAGAAAAAAGGGCAGCTCAGTGCACTAAAGCTCTCTCTATGCGCGGGGTCCGGGGAAGGTTCGAACCACAAGGGTCTATTGTACACAGTCTTACCTTACATTTCTGCAAGAGGCTGTTTCCACGACTTAAACCTGTGACCTCTTGGTCACATGACAGCAACTTTATCAGTTACTCCAAGAGCGCAAATTTATTTCTTAACTAAACTTATCAAGCAACCGCTGTTTTCAATCATGACTCCGACCCAGGCCACCTAGCCCCCTCATCTGCCTTGACATAGGCAGAATGTTTACGTTACCCAACTTTCACTAATTATTATGAACCAATTGTTTTCATGGAAACTCACCAATGAAAAAGGTAACTGCATGAGACTCTTTTTTCTGAGTAGGCTTTAGGTACTTCATAGCCTTTTTTTTATCATCTTCAGCAAAGTGTTTGATGAAAATCTCCTCAACATCATCAGCCAACTTCAAAGCCTGTGTAACAAATGTTAATGTTTGAGACAACAATATCTTAGCAAATATAAAACCACTGCTTGTGTGGAATAGCACTTCTTCTTTTTTCTTTAAGATATGACCACTTAGTACTGTCTAAGAATAATCTGATGATGTCTTTTTTTTTTTTGTTTGTTTGATGGGATATCTATTTGGAATTTAGTACCAACAACACTACTACAAACAATGTCATGCTGCTACATTTTCATGTTGAAAAAGATCATTATTTTTTTTACAAAGAAAAAGTTGATTTAATTTACCTTGTCTGAACTGTTGAAGTAGGAGCTCTCCACAACTCTTAAATAAATAGGAAGAACTTGTTTGTTTGTAACCTATGAGAAAAGAAGATAAAAGAACATGAAAAATTAACTTAGCCATAATAAAAGATTAAGTGGAAAAAGATGCAAATTATGAGAAAAATTTACTTACTTTGTCAAATTTCTTCAAGATCTTTACAAAAGCAAGCATGTTCAAGTTCCTGTAAAGATATCAACAGGGAAAACTGTTTTGTCATCTAAGTTTTGCGCGAAGAAAACTAAATATCAATCGAACAACTAGTTAGTTTGAGCAACATACCGATAAGTTTTAAGGTATCCTAGTCCTTTGTAGAGCTCAATGAAGGCTCCCCTGATCATCTTCTCCGCGTGTTTTAGCTTCGTTCTGTTGATATGCAATTTTTTTCGTCCATCAGGGCCACATTTCTTGGAGGATTGGTTGATTATATCATCCCTAAGCAAATATGTTATAGCTGAGAATGTTCGTGTTGGATTCGTTAGAGGAATGTGAATCTTTAAGCTTTTTCCCTGGCAATTGATCACTCGTTCGGATAAGCTCTTCGATTTGTTGTCTTCCCTCTTGATATTAGTTGAATCTCCTAGTTCACTTGATCTTGGAGAGTCTATTATCACTTGATCTATTGAGTTCTCAGTGTCCTGTTCTTGTTCTGTTCTGTCTTTGTTGGACTCTTCATCTATTGCCAAAAAAACATAAATGTGAAAAATCAATAAGTTGGGTATTTTTATATTTTTGTATGACACAGGGGCAGAGGAAGGGGAAATCGGGGAGGTGATTACAAGGTGGTGAATTGAACTCTCGCCAACAAGGTGAAAGTTTACGCAGCCATCCAACAAAGATGAACATTACTCTCTATGTTCAATTAGGAACATGTATGTGAACCTGATCCAGAATTGTGATGGGATGAATAAAATTTCTCTATCTTTAACTAGAGGTCTCGAGTTCGAGCCATTGCATGGAAAAAAAACTCAACTCTGAGGAATAACATATATGTCTTGATATTGATTTCTAGATTCCTAACTCCTCAAAATATGAGAAATCACTAAATCATATAAGAACTTTATTGTATGAATAAATGCTGAGAATATTTGAATGCAAAGTTTTAAAAAAAAATCTCAAAAGAAAAAAAGAAAAGAAAAGAGTATTACTCTCCATATTTAATTATGCAAATGTAATCAGAGCACGAAGAATTGTAGTGGAATAGATATAATTAAAAATCTTGAATTCAAGCTCTAAGGTACGAAAAATTACTTTCCTGTTTAATAGGTCTTACATGACATGAAAGCCCAATAAAGCCGGGTGGAAAACCAAAAAAAAATGTAAACAGCATGGAAACCTATATTGCTCGGACCCTCAAGAGCTACTACCACAGCCATGTTGGATCTTACAAGAATGCATAGTTTATGGATGATGTGACACACACCCGACAGTATTTTTGAAAGAGTTCGAACAACACAGACTGACGGAGACATAAAAAAAATAAAATGAAAGAGAGTAAAAAACAGGGGGAAGCTCTGTTACCACAAGAAATGGTGCCTGAGATTGACTCATCCTCTTTGGGGTTTTGGCCTGAAGGAGTTCCTTTATCATGCTGCTGTTTGATCAATGCGGCTTTGAGCTCATATAGAATCTCCATTTGCTTCTTCAAACACTCTCCTCTTTCAACAAACTCTTTCTCTTTCGTCCGGAAAAATTGGTTCACCTTGTTAAGTTGAAGGTCCAAGAGCGCGAAAAACTCAGCAGCAGCCTCAGTATCATCAGCAAATTGCTCCAACAATTCAGTCTCATACAAATCCCCTTTACTCAACGTTTCTCCAAGCTTCCTATGAACCTAATAACAATCAAAATCCAACTCGTTACACGTTAAAATCAAGAAAACTACTTAGGAAATAGACCCAAAAAAAAAAAGAGAGAGAGAGAGGGGATGAGTACTTGAATGACCCCTTGTTCGCGACGTTGAGGTCCAAACAAAGGCAATTTCTTAAGAGACGTATAAAAGGTACGCGAAAAATAACTCTCTTTGTTCGCGATCACATTATTGACATTGTTATTTATCTTCTTGAGGTCTTTTTTCAGTTGCCAATAATCAACAAAAGCTTCTTTCCATTCAGGAACTAGTTGTCCTTCAAATTGTTTAGAGAATTTCACCATTTCTTTCTTCTTCTTTGCAACAAATATTTTTCAACAAGTGCAAAGAAAATGGCAAAAATGCAAAGTGAAAAAGTAGTGAAGTGTGTTTGGAATGAGGGGAAATATTGAAATATTTAAGGAGAGGGAAAAGGGATTTTTTTTAATTTTTTTTAAAAAAAATGAATGGTACAAGATTCTGAACAGCACAATTCAAATAATATCCAATGGTTATCCTATGCTCATTCCACTTGTGATATTACATTTTATATCAGTGATTTAGATTCGCCGGAAAATGAAAAAAGAAAAAAAAAATGGTCACCGGAAAAAGGTGTGTCTGGTTATTGAATACTTTGAAAAAGATGGGAAAATTTTTAAGCTAAAGACAAACATGGTATTAACTTTTTTTCCCTTTCGTTCTTTCTTTTTTTCTTTTAGTAATTTCAGTTATGTTTCTGTTTTTTTTCACCAACTTTTCATAACGCTTGAAGTACATCACGTAATTCACACTTAACTAGTCACGATGAAATCAATTGAGTATAGTTAGAATGTGGTGTGATGGATGTGATTCCGTTATTCTTAACTAGAGGAGAACGAAGGTCTCGATTGGGTTCGAACTTTGAAAATTGAGAAATTCTTGGTAAAGGGGTGTTTTTCCTTTAAATAAACCTTGTGTGACGCGAACTTTTATTGTTAGGTGTCAGAGGCGGAACAAGGGGGCACGAGAGGTTTCATTTGAACTCTCTCGTCGGAAAAATTAGACTGTATATATAAGATTAAAATTATTTTGATGTGTATATATTGTTTGAATCTCTTATTGAAAATCTTTGACCCCTTCACTTAATATGATCCTGTTATCTTTAAGTACCGTAAATCTCGAGTTCGACCCACGTAAATAAAAGAAATTCCCGATAAGAATTATTTTTCCTCTAAATAAACCTTACGTAATGTGAATAAATCAGATCAGTGAATTTCGAATATTAGATGATTAACCCCCACCTCCCACCCCAATAAAAAATAAGGTAGAGGAAAAAAACAAAAACTTCAATACGTTACTTGGACTAAACCGGAATTACAAAATTATAATTCAAAAGTTCGTCATTAGTTAATTAAACTAGGGATTCTATCACTAATCATTACACTTCTATAATCGTAAAAATTTTCAATTGAATTTCCTTCGACGAAATTGCATTTATAGGTTAAATAATTTTTATTTATACATATACACTTTTAAAGTTGTATTTTTCGAATCTCTTTATTAAAATTTCTAATTCCACCGCTGACTAGAATGAACGTGAAATTTATTGTTAACTAGTCAAGAGTACTTTCTCATTGAAAATGTTGGTTATTGGCCAAACAAAATTAACATAAAACACATAGCTTAACTCTAATTAGACCAGCCTGATTTCCACTTAATACATTTGAAGATAAACAAAAATACTTAACTAAACTTTATAGTAATGTTATTGTTACTCTCTTCCCCACTTTCACTAACACAAAAAAATTAAAAAGATTTTGTTGTGTTGTATGAAAAGTTAGTGTTGGCATTCAATGTTTAGAACTTTAGAGGCCATTTTTCCCAATCAGTGCTCATCAATCATCAACCACACGACAAATCATTTTTTTGACAGCCTCTTTTTTGACCCTCTTATTTTTATATTTATATATATATATATGTCTAATAATGGACCATCCAAATTTATTACTTACCAATGTTGGTTTCATATGATGCACTTTGAACTAACACATCCCATGTTGATACTACAACAACGATAATATATTCAATGTATATTAGTGGAGTCAGAGAAGGGTGATGTGTACGCATGCAAAGACGAGTTTGGATTACAAAGGTAGCAAGATCGTTTTCGATAGATCCTCATCTCGAATAAAGTATGTGAAACTCAAATATGAAAAGGGAATACAGTAGCGAAGAAGTCAAGCTGAAAATAGTATTGAAAGGAATAATAACAATAATAAAATAATACGATAACCGAGGAAAATGAAACAACATGTAGTAATAAAAATAGAAAAATAAGAAAGTAGGAGAGTAACAATAACAGTATTGCCACTACTAGAAACACAAATTTCTTTTACCGTAAATCAATGAGAAATTTGTGTTATAAAATATGATTTTGCCACTTGTTTTCCACCGAACCAGCTTACTGGGAAATACATGGTGGGAAACTGGTTCTCACTAAAATAGTGGGAAACTTCATGATTTTTCCATGTGAAAACACGATTATTTTTTCTTTTTCTCACCAATTCAATTAAAATATCTGTGGAGATAGTCACTTAATATTTTTCAGTGAAAATTTCAATAGTAAAATACTGATTTTGTTAGTATTGTGCTAAAGAAAACTAGACAACGCTCAACTACCTCCTAATCTTCTATACTGAATATTGATAATCATGATAAGCAATTTTAAATATTATATATNATATATAGATAGATAGATAGATAGATAGATAGATATAGATATAAATTTATTAAATATGTATAAACATTAAATTTTAAATACAATAACTAAAATAATGATCAAACATAATTGGCAAAATTACCCCCATCTTTTTAGGCACAACTTTACATTACTCTTTACATTCTTGCTTTTTGGGGATATTTAATTTCTTTATTTATTTTAGACTTGGAGTGATTTGATTTGCCAGTGTACGTCACTTTAAAAAAAAAATTAGCTACGAATTTCTTAGCTAATTTTTCACTAAATTATTCGGAGCTAATATAATTTTTTGATAGCCTATACCTAATCCCTTCTTAGATATAATTAGCAATAAATTTTACCTATTTAATTATAGAATTTATCTGAGAATGAGTAATGGTTTTGGGAATAGAATCCAAATTGGAGCTAAGTGATTATTAAATTTAATTGTTTATTAGATAATAAAATCCCCTTTCTTTTTAAAGGATCATCATCATCTTATCAATAGACACTTTATAATGACAACTTATCGCAATAAGTTACGTCTAATGAATCTACAAAAGGTAAGTATAAACTAAGCATATGCACTTAGGGTCACGTAGAGTTGCAGTATCGGATTCATCTGAACTCAGTATTTTTTATATAAAAAATAAAATTTGTAAGAAATTATTATGTATATACAAAATGGTATGCCTAAACCTATAATTTTAAAAATAAAATAAGATTCAAAATATAAAAAAAAAATTAAGAAGATTGAACTTAGAAAGTGTAAATCCTAGATCCGGTTCTGCCTCTGTATACAGTTACATATACACATACATATTGGATGTAGTCCGGGGTGGAGCAAAGTGGGTGGAAAGGTGTTCATCCAGACTCCTTTTGGTGAAAAATTACACTGTGTAAGAGATTA